>VMDR010000853.1:0-170127 GCA_007922815.1 Macrotus californicus
ATTATTGATTCCCTTTGAATGGAAGAAAAAGGCGTGGCACAGAGTTAGTGTGCCAGGAATTGCACACAACCCACCACTGTCTTATCACATCAGCCAAGGTAATGTATCGAGTGCGGGGCAGTGGAAACAAAGGGGCTGTGAACTGCTGAAGCCTGAAGCGGATGGAAACAGAGTGAGGGAAGCCAAGAATTGAATTTAGAATGGAGATGTTCAACAAGAGTGAAAAGTCCTCCCAACTCTGATACTAGGAGATTCTAAGAAAACACCTGTGCTTCTGTTTGCTCTTGAGGTTCAAAAGTAAAAGCTTCATGTAAGACGTGAAGGCATCACTACATAAATTATTCAGGGCTTGAAGTCCTTTCGAGAATTGCTCTCTGGCCTTGGAGGCAGGGATCTTCTCCCATATCTCGAGTCTGGGTCAAGGCTGCATTTTTGATCTGTCGCATCCAGAGCAAGGCTACCTACCCAGGGATAGCTAGGCCACAGGTAACGAGGCTTGCTCCATCTCATGTGTTTGTGGTTCTCAAAAGCATCACCCTGTGCATAGCTTACAGTAAAGTCTTCTCTCCAAAGCCCAGAACTGTTGTTTGAGCTGGATGCGGTGCTGCTGGGGTAGCATTTCCGAGCTAGTGGGAGGCCGCGTGACACAGCAGTACACCTGGGCTCCGGCATCAGCTTTGCCACTTTCCAGGTGGCGACTTCAGGTAGGTTGTTTTCTGCTCACCACCGCCCGCATCACTGGGGAGAGGGGAAGAAGAATGCCTACCTCTGAGGGCTGTTATGAGGACATGAGGTGTTCAGATTAGCACCTGGCAGGTACAAAGTGAGTGCCCGGCCTTTGTTATTATCATACAGTTCCTATCTTTTAGAAGCTGGGAGAAAGATACACTTACATGGGCATATTTTACGACACATGCAGCCAATAGAATAAGCACATAAAACAAAAACAAAGTGAGGTAGCAGCCATTTTATTTCTCAGTGGTAGGTTCTGCTTGTTTATAAAATCAGGCACCAACTCTTTGGCTTGGGCATAAAGCCCCTTCATGATCTCGTGCCAACGTTTCTACACGTGTCACACACTTGTTTGGTACAGGAGGCCAGTTCACACTCAGAGACTAAGCTTGTCCTTCCCAGTAACTTATTTAACACAGGTTCACTTCAGGAATTATAATAATTTCGCAAGCCAACAGCATACCAGGTCACGTCTTTGAGTAAAGAAATAACATACTAGAAACCAAGGATAGAATAATTCCACTGTTGTTCCAGGCAAGGGGAAGTGAAAGGAAGAGACTTCAAACTCAGTCGAGTTGTGTCTTTCTGTGAGCTGGTTCTCAGGAGAGGGGACTTAACCAACCAAGAGTTGTCAATGCAAAAGTGAATGTCCCCTGTTGCTAGAGCCTGGTTTCTAGGGAATCACGTTGCCTGTGTTCATGGGCAAGAGGATCCCCTTCAGGGGGCCACTTCGTGCTTTTCACTACTGCCCGTAAAGAATCTCCTCACCACGACAATTAACACCCCAAGGTCGCTGGAGAGCTGCTTGCATCGGCAATGGGTAGCTTTGCCCAGACCAAACACACTCTGACACACCTCATAAACTCTACGCGTGCATAGTCGAAATGCCCTCTTGCCGGAGTTGCTCCTTCATGTGTGCTTATCAATTAAGTCCCCAGCAGCACCGCTCAGCAGCTGAGCCTAGCAGCAACCACAGATACCCAGGCATCCTGACAGCAGCTTCCCTCTGATATCAAAACAACTTGACTTACAAAAACAATTTCATTCTTAGGTCAAACCACTCTACTCTTGAAAACAACTTCATTTTTGTCATAAACAAGCGGTTCTGAAACCCTATCAAATCACCGCACAACGGCACTCTTCTTCATGAAGTAAATAACCTGTCCTTGAACCAGACCAGACCATTAACTGTGGTTTCCATGAGCTCTATATCTTCTCATCTCTGGAAGCTTATTCACATGATTTATTACACTGTCTGTAATATATTTTTTACTCTCCTTTGCTGGTCAGTATTTTCCTGTCATCACCATCCAGGTGAATGATTTTCTCCATGAAGACTTTCTTTAAAAATCCCAGCAGACAGATGTACCTCTCCTTTTCCATGGTGGCTTAATATAGTATGCCTCCAATACCAAACTTATCACTCACTCCCTTGGATTAGAATTGCTGTGTGAAGACCACCAGATTTGAAGAGCCTTGAAAGACAGATTGATCCTTATGTCTCTTCATGCCCTATCCTTTGACCCGAGTTCACCATCACCACCTTGCAGACCATGATGACTTATGTCCTGTAGTAGGCATTTGACAAATATGGGCCAGCTGTGTGAGTCTCCGGGACATAGGAAAGCCTATCATTGGAATGGAGATTGGGAAGGACTCCCTCCCTGGCCCAAGTTGGGCAAGAAAGAGCAGACGGCTATAAGACTGAGGCTGCAAGTATTTATTAAAGTTATGTACTTAATGTTTGAGAACAGATTCTTATACATAGTATTAGGCATCTCTCAGGTGCTGGCTACACTCATATCCCGTTCTAAAAGAATGACCCCGCACACACAGCCCCTGATGAAACGATGGATGAGTGCACTGTATTTGATATACCAGGTCCATCCTCTAGTCTGGTTTGATTGGATCAGAGAGCCTGGTTACCTGTGGACTCATGGGACAAGACGAGCTCAGCCAATGGTTCTCTCTGCTAAGACGTCTACACTGGGACTGGGAAATACCCAACCAGGAGCTGCAAACACCAGAGTTGCTATGATGATGACAAAAAACACAGCTGTATGTATTGAGCATGTAGTATGTGACATCACTGTGCTGAGTAATTAAGGGCCTTACCTTATTTATTCCTCACAATTGGTGGAGGCTGTTATTAGCTCTCCTTTAGCGATGAAGAAACTAGAACCAGAGAGGTTAAGTGATAAGCCAGGAGTCAAATTCAGGGAATCTTTCTCTGGAGTCCGGTTAACCTGTGTGCTGAAATGTCTCCCCAGGGCAGGGAAGGACAGGATGGAATGTCCTGAAGACTCCCAAATGAGGCACCTTTTAAAGGTCACGGACAAGCCAGAGGAAGTAGAGGAAGCCGGCTCAGGAGGAAAACACCACAACAACAAGAGGAGGAGCAGAGAGAGAAACCTAAAGATGACAGAGCCGCAGAAAGACCTCATTTCCCGTCAGCTGTAAAACTCCCAGGGGCTTGGCAAGTCCTGTGTTTCCTGGCTCAGGACTTTGGGAACCCGACTGTTTATGATACACTGACCTTTGCGAGAGCTAAACCAAGCAGGGTTTCTTTGCGATGAAAAGAACCGCGTACTTGTTCAAAGCCTGTTTCCTTGTGGCATGTTCAGCTGGTGGACTCAGAAGTCATGCCCCTTGCACAGTCCTCAACTCCGCTCAGCTCCGATGCTACAGAGCCTCCAGCTCAGGAAGAAACTCCTTGCTCAGAGTCAGAGGACCTCGCTGGAGTTCTAGCTCTGCCATGCTGACTTTGAAGTGGTCCCTGATGTGTTTAAACCTTAACAACTTCCTTTATAAAATGGCTGTGGGGGAAGGGAGGGCCAATAACAAAACATTTGTCCTGGCTCCTACATCTCTAGCCAAGAGTGTGGCTGCTGCTTACCTAAGAGTCTGTGAAAAGGCTGTGCAAATAGGGAGCATTTTTTAAAGCTTAGCATTCCTAGGGCTTGTATGTAAACCACAGCTTTTTATCGGTGGCCCTGGGCCAGTCAGTAAAGAAAAAGGTAATGTTATCACCGTTTCCCTCACTCTGTCTGTTTACAAAATCACGGGTATTGCCAGAAAATACTCACATTCCTTTGTTCTCACTAACGAGTCAACTCTGGTATAACACTAGTCTCTTTATCAATAACACCCATCTATTTTTCCCCGGCTCTGTTTACACGTCAGCAGAAACACTCTCCTGGGCTGGTTCACCATGGCCTTGGCTCTGAGTCTTCCCACATTACTCTGCTTCTCCAAACCTTATCTTACCTGCCAGCTTGGGCCTGGATGGCCTCCTCCCCACCCCCAACAAGGGTTGTGGTTCCTGGCCACCGGAAAGTAATTGGATGGTTTGAGGAGAAACTGACTTGGCAACAAAGAGATGGGCCAAATAGATATCAGCTAGAGAGTCCAGCCAACTGTGTGATTGTCTGATACAGTTAAATTTACAAGACACAGAAGATTTTAAATTTAGTGTAATCTTTTTAGTCAGCTTGTTTATAAATGAACCATGCCTCCCTCAGAAATACTATTTTGTGGGTTTCTCCCAACTTCAGAAAGGTCTAGTGTCTCATTAAAACCACAATACTCATGAACTCATAGTCTCCCTATCTTGTAACATGCAGACACAACCAAAATTTCCAAGAAGAAATTATGAAATAGGGGATGCTTACTTTATTAAGTTATGGAATGAGAAGGACCCTGTGAAGGAGAAGCCCTGAGAGGGGGTGGCCAGATCAAATATAGAGCATTGAGTTAGATTTGAATTTCAGACAAATAATAAACAGCCAATTGTTTATTTTTTAGTGTATACTCCCCCATGAAGTACTATGAAACAGACTTATTCTAAAAAAGTTTTTGTCGTTAACTGAAATCGACATTTAGCTGCACATCCTGTATTTTTATTTACTAAATCTGGCAACCCTACCCAGTTCTGATTCTTACAACAGACGTTTAAATTCTCTGGTCCTCAGAATCCTCTGTAGAATGAGAAGGCTGAACAAGATGAACCCTGAAGTCTCCTGCAGCTCAATAGTTATGTAATTGTGTGACTCAACTACTAATGAACTACAAATGTGATACTGGGTGAGTTATTTAATCTCTAGGACGATCAATTTCCTCATCTGCAAAATAAGGATGATAAAGCCAGCGCCACAGAATTGCTATAACAGCAGACCTGACTCACGCCTTTGTCAAAGAGAGGCAGAGCTAGACAACAGGTAAAGAAAGTGGTGAAAACCGATTTTAGTCTGACTACCGACAGCAGGAGGAAGAGCTGATCTTCATTCCAATTTGTGCAGAGGTGACGGGGCATTTAAAGGGACAAGGGTGGGGACGGTGGGGGGTGGCGGGGGTTGGGGGGGAAGGGAGCCAGAGCTCCAGCGTGTAAGGGAAGTGAAAATTACAAGGGCCTGATTAGTGTAAATGTGATTAAGTCAGCTGTGTCTGCTAGCTGGAAATTATTGAAGCAGGATTCTATTCCCGTATAAAGACTGGGGGGCAGAGGCCCTACCCTTACTGACCTCACATTTGAAAGGGAGGGCTTTCGAGCCTTTGAGAAAGAGGGGAGGAGGGGGTGGAGTTGTGGGAGATACATATACATCTCAAAGGGACAGAGGCTGGATTTACAATTGTAAGTTTTTTGTTTTTAGTTTTTAGTTTTTTGGGTTTTTTTTTAGTAAATGCTCTGAGAAAGGAAGGTCAGGGGTCTATTGTCAGGTTTTGGCTAGAAAAAAACCGTAAGTTATTTTGGCAACCCTGAACTTTTCCGGACAGAAACTCAAAGGGGAAATGGGTCATCCATTCCGAGGACAAGACCTTAGGTTACTAGGGTTGGCCAAGCCTCTTAGGGCAGGGGTTTGGATAGAGTCCTTACTTGCCCAGATTTCTTTGTAGTTCTCACCTTCAAAAGTGCCTGGTGTAGGAACTTGTGCTTAACAAATACTCATTTGTCTTATTAATCCCCTCACCTCTTTCACCCAGTCACAAATTGGTAGTTAAAGTCCTGGGGATGTAAATTACAGCATGCGGAACAGTCAGTGATGTTTTGATAACTATGTGTGGTGCCAGGTGAGTGCTGGAAGTACTGCGGGGGGTTGGGGGGGGGGGTCCCTTTGTAAAGCACGTGATTGTGGGACCACCATGCTGTGCACCTGAAACCTATACAAAATAAGTTGAAAGTAAACACTAATTGGAAAATGTAAAGGAAACCTTTGTTTATTCATGCCCAATCCTATCAGATCTTTTAGAATCAAACCGTCCCCAACCAGAATATTGTACAATTTGTGTAGGAAGATGCAAATATTTGGTGTACAAGGAGAAATTTGAGACTTGCTTAACTTGCTTAATGGTATTATTAAGTCTTAGGAAATTGTTGGCAAGCAGTGGGGAGGCTGCAGTTTCAAAGGTTTGATTTTTTTCATGAAGACATCTCTTAAGATTTGTCAACATTTTGGTTGACACAAAAATATACATATTTAAATCATTCTAGAATTTGTACTGTGTGCTCTTAGTTTGCCCTCCCTTCTTCATTTACTCTGACATGAAAAGATTTGTCAGGTTCTGAATAGGCCAGGGCACTATGTTGATTTAATTATATCGATACTGCCGCAGATCTGAGCTGGTCCAGGGGAGAGCAGATGTCCTATTTCTGTTTCTCATTATTCATTATATTTCTATTTTTAAATGGCGTGGTATTGTGAGTGTAATGTCACGCTCACAGCAGCAGTCATGGATGGAACTGTAATCCTCCTTGAGTTTTTCACAGGTTTAGACATTGTATAAAGAAACCTATCCTCCTTCCCAGTGAGTTTCTTTGACTCCACTCCCATTGTCAATGCCTTAGTTCAGCCTCCATTTCTTCTTGCCTGGATTATTCTAAACATTTTTTAACTCGTGATGATGGAGAGAGATCTGATCAGAGCCCTGGGGTGAAGTGGCAAGGGGCTGCAGGGGGAGTTTGCCAAGGCAATAGTAAACAACCTAGAAAGGGATTGGCTGAGAGGCTGAATGGCTCCAGAGCCCTTGGAATTATGGGCAAGAAGATCTGAAACGAAAGAAGAGCTCTCAGACTGGCAGGCTCAGGCTCTCTCTAGCTCTCTTCTTCCTCGAGGATGCCTGGATGATCGTGTGCAGCTGCCTGCATTTCCCAACAGATGGTATTTTGGATGGGAAGGAGCTCCAGGTGCATCCTAGGGTTGTGCTGGCCAGGCAAAGGGTGGCGGGGTTATTCTTTGGGTGTTTTAGAGGGGACAACCTTAGAGGCAGAAGCCTGCCATTCTCCCAAAATTGTGTAGCTTTTGTATCTTATGTTGTTTCAGTTTGTAAACTGACTCTACAGAAATAAGATAATTAAAAACTGATGGAGACAGAACTCAGGTATTAAAGAGTTTGGCTTTAATTGATAGGCTTAAGTGACTAATGCAGGTGGAAAGCTGTTATTCCAAAATTGTGAAGTTTTGAATAAAGACTCCTTTCCTTTATCACCAAACCTTTGCCTTGGGAATTTTGCCTAGAGGGTGGTGGCAGGCAGCGGGACCCCAGTTGCTGTTCAATATCAGTCACTCTATTTCTAGCCTTACTCACAGTATGTGTTAGGATAACCTGATGTGACAGGAGCCAAGAATAAGAAGCGATATGAATGAAATAGAAATGTATTCCTCTTGTCCTTAAAAGTCTGACTGGCAAGTCTTCTTTGGATCAAAGCCATCGAGGCCCAGTTTCCTTCTAAATATCTTACTGTCTGGTTATGCCACATAATCCAAATGCCTCTCTTCCATGTCCACATTTCAGCCTGCGAAAAAGGGTACATGGATAAAGAGACAGCATCCCTTACCTTTAAAGGCATAACCCAGAAATTGCACTTTGGATCATATCCCATTGCCCAGAACTTGGTGACAGGGCCCATACTTAGCTATAAGACCATCTAGAATATGTGGTCTGTATTCTGGGATGCCATGTGCCCCCAGATTGGGGTTTCTATTAGTATAGATGAGAAAGAGAAAGATATCTAGTGGTGCTATCCAATATGGTAGCCACAAGCCACGTGCGGCTGTTTACGTTTAAATTTATTGAATTAAATAAGAGTGAAAATGGAGTTCCCCAGATGCACTGGACACATTTCCAGTGCTCAATGGCTTAAGTGGCTATCTGCTATGCTATTGAGCCACACAGATGCAGAACATTTCTATCACCAGTGGAAATTCTGCTGGACAGAGCTGACACAGACAACCAACAACCTTGTCTGCACCCCTTCCGGCTACTCTCCGAACACATTTTATCACAGAGATCTTTCCAAATATAAAACTGATCACCTTGCTTGTGGTTTAAAGTTTTTCAATGGGTCTCTACTGCTCTCAGTATGAACTCCAAGTCTTCTTGATTTAAGCATTCCTTTGTTGAATCTGAACCCTTCTTACCCCTCCATCTACTATACTTCACAAATGACTTTCACTTGTACCATGTGGAATTGAGGTCCTCAAACATATGGTGCTTTTGCACATGCTGTGCTTTCTCTTCTTGGAATGTCAACTTCTTTATCGCTTACTTATTTGCTCTCTCATCCCATCACTCGGTACGAAGTCCCAGTGCCCTCTCCTCTTCAAAGCCCGCTTTCCTGCCCCACCGGAATATCATTAAAGAGTCTTATCATGAACAACACTCTGTCGTAGCACTTAACACACTGACCAGTGATTCATGGTCAATTGTTTTTCTCTCCCACCGCCTGGAGGTTCCTTGAGGATAGGGCATCTTACTCCACTTTGTATCTGGCACCTGTATGCTCATTAGACTTTCAACAAATATTCATTGGATAAAATGTGTGATATAGAAAAATAATATATCATTAGTTATTTTCAACCCCTTCTCTTCCTGTGTCTTCTAAGTAAGATAGATCCCCAGGAAGGCCCTTGGTTTTGTTCAGCAAAGTGATTGTTAGGATGCAAATGATTTGAGCCAAAAGAGAAAGACCAAATTTCTTCTTGTGGGAACATGTGAAGACAGACCTGCTGGAGGGGGCGGATTTTCCCCACTGGTGAGGAGAAGAGATGTTGGATGGGAAATGGCGTTATTTGGGAGAAAGGGATATGGCAGCTCCCATAGGATGTAGAACTTGGAGACACAGACGTTTGAGTGATGCACAATAATTCTCTTTTCCATATTCACAAGAACTGTAGTAACAGTTGACATGACTTGTCTATGCTTTTAGAGAATCATTTAGGTTTGTGTTTCCTCTAGGGAGAAGAAATCCATAGAGCAGGCACAAGAGATTTGAGTCCACGTTGTCTGATTCCCCACAACACCCCCTGCCCTGCCAATCCGAGAGGGCTGGAGGGGAAGGCACTGGGCTTGGTGTCAGAGAGCCTGGGCTCAAATCTTGACTTTTTCATTTACACTTATAAAGTTAAATAACTCACAAAACCTTTCTAAGTTTTCATGTCTTCATCTATAAAATAGACATGATCTTATCTACCCCATAGGATAGTTTTAAGGATAAAATGGGCTAATAGATGTTAAAGTTCCAAGACCACGTTAGACACTCAAAAATTTAAATCTGTGTAATCATATCACATCCCTCTTCCATCCGGTCCAGTCTCTGAAACAAATCACTTTCAAATAAATACAACCAAACAGTGAAGAATAAAGAAGGGGCGTTGATAAAGAAGGGAAAATATCAGGGTTATCCAACTCATACTCTTAGCAAAACTTCTCAGTCTCTTTCCTATTCTTCTCACGTCTCACAATTCCATGAATTCTCTTACTTAGCTAAATTCCTCCCACCTCACAAAATACCTTTACCAATCAATGGCCCCTAGGTTGTGAAATGTTTTTTCTCTTATCTTCCTCATGTGGATCGATACAGCCTAGCTACCAAGGCCTTTCCTTTCTCTCCAGATCTCTTTTCCTTCCCATTTTTTTCATCATGAAAGTCTAGGAACAAGTCATGAAAGAGACAAATATTTCTCAAAGGTCAGGTCTTAGTCTATTTGGGCTGCTATAACAAAATATCACAGACTGGGTGGCGTATAAGCAATGGAAATGTATTTCCCTCCGTTCTGGAGGATGAAAGTCCAGGATCAGAGTGACACTGTGGTCAGATTCTGGTGAAGGCTCTCTTCCTGGCTGCAGACTGCAGACCAGGGAACTCTCTCAGACCTCTTTTGTTATAAGGGCATTAATCTCATTCATGAGAGTAGCAGTTGATTTAATCACCTCCCAAAGGCCCCACCTCCTAATACCTTAACATTGAGCATTGGGATTTCAACGTATTAATATGGGGGGGAGGGGACACAGGCATTCAGACCATATCATCATGGAATGCAGACAAAAGACTAAGTAGGGAAAGACAGCATGCCTCTTTTCAGGAGAGGGGAAAGGCTGGGAGCACGTGCATTTTAATCATCGCTTTACTTTGTCTTCCTTGTAAAGAGAGTCATTGAACTCCAGCCACAGGACAAGACCTGCAGTCAAGTTCAGGCCCCCTTCCTGGGACATCTGAAATCAGTCCGGAGGAGCGCTGCTACTTTCTGATTGGGTGATCACAGCCAGAGAACTGGATTCCAAGTGCTTCCTAGTGTGGTCACATCCTGTCCAGGAACTCGGTGTCCCTCAGCGAGCAGGGTAGGTGTTCTCCCAAGAGACTTCTCTGAGCTGGCGTCTGCTCCATTACAAATCCTATCTTCTAGGCCTAGGTAGTGCCCATGAAAATGTGTGTATGCAGTTTTGCAGAAAGAAGAACCGTGTCTCTGAGCTCAACAAAAATGTCACATTCTGCTCGTTCAAAAAACTTTCCATGCTCTTCTGCTCCACCGCACACATTAACCTCTAAATTGAGCCTAGTGCTTCTTCCTACAAACATGCTCAGGATTCCGCCTTAGGAGCAGATTCAAAAGGACACCCCACTGGAAAAAAATGTGGCAGGTGTTTAAAAAATTAACTCAAAGCAGTTTCTTGTATTTTTATCTTTTGAGGATTGCTTTTACTTTGGGGGGAGCATTTCATTAACAATGAGTCTGATTTGAATTTGTGATCGTACTGTTTAAACAAGCCACGTTTGATTAATATTCCTGCATTTCTGTGGAACAGACCACTGTCAGTCAAGGTATTTTATTCTATCAATTTAATCTGACTTGTATCTCACGGATTTCCCGCCCCTCACCCCCCATGCCTGCCCTTGGGTCAATACCATTCACAATGGTGTTTCTAAACCTAAGTGGTCTCTCACAAATTTTCTCCATACTCACCAGTTCTCATCTTTGTTCAAGTCATTCTCCTTGCATGAAAGGCTGTGCCAAGTCATGCCCCATCATCTCTTTAAAAATCCATCCCCAGACTTCCTTCTCTCCTGCACCCCTGTCCCTAATTAGCCCCACCACATTCTGATAGCTTCTTATCCCAGCACATTCCAAAGTCATTGATAGGACGTGACCTGGCATATGTTGGTTTATTGTTTTTTTTTAATCTTTCTTATGTTATTTCATACCATTAATTTTAATGTTCTTATTAGTTATTTCCTTTGTAACCTTTCCCTTCCCCCACATCGGGCAACTTGGAAAGTGTTAGGGGAAAGGAAACTAGAATTATGGGTGAAAGAATTCCCAGATTTTCAATGCTCCACTGCACACACAGTAAACAATCCTAACAGACTGGCCCTCTGTCCTCTTGAGAGATGCCAGTTTGGGGTTTGCAAGGGAAGGGTGTGGACAGACTACCTGGAGGGGAGCACACCTAAATTCCAGGAATGATAAGGGAAAGGGTCAAAAATTCACCCCTCATTCACTTTCCTTAGAATCTCTCTTCCGGGAAGCCCTCTGAGTTTAGATTCAGCAACAGGACGCTGATTCAAGCCTACTTTTTTGTTTATTTGGAAATTGCTTGGATTAAAAGATAAAAGTTAAAAAATTGGAGGACAGCATAAAAGTGTCCCTGTAGAGGATACCCCCGTTTGTGGTTCCCATTCAATCTCAGGAAAAGACAAACTCAACCTCCTCATCACATGACAGACAAGGAAAGGTTTTTAAATCTGCCCTGGAGCCTCGAACATTAGCCTAGAGGAAGCTGGCGCTCAAAATGATGAAGGAATAAATGAACAGAGGAGGGATGAGGAAATGAATGATGAAGAATGCATGAATGACACAGAGCCGGGGTTACAATACAGACAGGGGCTCTTTGTTTCTATTTTCTTCACAATTGCTTTTAAGATTCTTGGCCCAAATCCTCCTTTATAATTTCTCTTTCCCCTCTGCCTCTTCGATTTTTAGAGTGCAACAAGGCCCTTTTACAGAAGCGTGCCACCCTTCTAGCCTTCCTCTCCACCCCGTAACCCCCACTCCCCCAGCCCCCCGCCCTGTCCTCCACGGGGAGGTCCCTCCCCTCCGCCCCAGGCTCCGCAGAAATGAATGGCAGCTTTGCCACTGGGCCGCTCGGTGTGCTGATTGGCTGTCCTGCCCGGTGACGCGCTGACAGCCACGGGAGCACGCAGGTGGGCGGAGCCATCGGGGATGGAGCCGGGCTCGGGGCGGGGCGCGGGTGCTCGGGGGCGGAGAAGCCGGGAGGCGGGAGGCAGGAGGCGGGAGGTGCCGGGGCCGTTTAAGCGGCCTCCCTCCCGCCCCCAGCCGCCCGGTCTGGCCCCGGCCCTATCCCGACCACCGGCCTATCCCACTCCGGCCCTGTCCTGCCAAGCGGTCCGCTGGGCACCCGGGCGGCCTCCAGAGCAGCCCAAGCCCATGAGGGCCGCGCGCCCGGCCGCCGGCGCTGACGAGACGGAGCTCCCGGCCCGCGACGAGGAGCTGAGGATCAATGCGGTTCAAGAATCGATTCCAGCGGTGAGAGGGATGGAGCCCCCCAAGCCACCGCCCGTGCTAGGAGCGGGTCTCAGATTCTGGCTCCTCACCTGGCTCCGTCCACCCGTGGATCCCGCGCCTTGGCGGGAGACCAGCTCCCGGGGGATTCCCTGCCCTGCAGCCCCTGGGAGATCCCCTCTTTCGGAGGACCGAGATCTGGTGCCAGACCCGGGTCGCTGCTCTCGATCTGCAGTCCTCGGATTTTCAGATCCCGCACCCCGAGCCTGCCCTCCTCCCAGGGGATCCCGCTGCTCACCCGATGTAACCGCCCGATCCCTGTCCAGGCGGGGCTCTTGCGTGTTCCTAGACCCGAATGCCAGCCGCAGGTGCCGCCCCCGGGTCCTCAGACCCCGGCTTTGGCTGCCACCCCTTTACACCCACAGCATGGAGGGGCTCCCGGTGCTCGCAGAAGCAGGGCCCGGTAGTTGCTGCACGCTGCAGCGAGATCTGTGATAAAGCTGGGGTGTTGGGCGTTTTTGGTGCTTGGTCTCTAAAGGGCCCTGGCAACAGGGAAACTGAGGCACACGTCACAGATTCAGCTTGCCTGGCCACGTCCAGGCCTTGATGGCTCTCAGGCTTATTTGGCGCCCCAGGGCGGTGCTATTTCGGGCATTGCGAAGGGTCAACTTAGCGTTCGGGTGCTAAGACCCGCTGATGGGGCGCCTGTGTTGGGAAACGAGGAGGCGCCTCGGGAAGGATGGCAGGCTGCTCATAGACTGGAGAGCTCTTGAGGACGCCAGCCCGGGGAGGCCCCGTGGCCTTCTCCCCGACGCCAGGTCTCTGCCACTGAGCGATGGATGGAGGCTGGCCCAAGGTTCAGAGAGGAAGCTCTGGGCTTTTTTTTTTTTTCCGAATTCTTTTTCGTTTAAGTAGGTGAAAGTTCACCTCCCCTGTGTTTGTGGTAATTCTCCATCTCTTTGTCTGAATCCGGCAGCTGTTCCCATTCCCAGAGCTCACCAGCAAGCTAGCTCAGCGTGCAGTGGCGGGGAATTGGAGAGAAGGGAAGGAATGCACGCAGTCTTTCAAGGAGGGTATTGTTGACTCTGCAGGCACGGCCTTCTGTTTTCAACATTTAAAGTGCATTTGTCTTCTCTCCCATTGCCTAATCCCTCATTGCCCACTCACCCACTATGCTTATTTATTCCTCCACCCCCAAGTCCCAAAGGCTAAAAGGAGTCAAAAATGCAGGGGGAGAGTTGTGGTGGACTCTGCTGCGAGGAGGGTGATCGGTTTGAGGGCCGAGATTAACTTCTGAATACGGCTCAAGGTGTGCAATGCCTGGCACTGGTCCCCCACTGGGAACATCCTACCGGTGCTTCTAAAGGCAAAAAGGAGCCACGGTGTTCTTCTGGCTTTAGACCACGAAGGCAGGAATGGAGACTGGGGGGCTTTTGAACTGAGAAGGTAACAGGCCTTCGGGCATGATTGGCAAAGCCCTGTGCATGTGGTTGGTTTGATTTGGTTTTATTTTTACATGTCTGTGCTCTTCCTGTTTTCAGAGAACAGTGGCAATATTCCGTGAAATTACCCTTCCTTATTTGATTAAGAGTTTGTGTTTCTTTCCTATCCTTTGAATTGAACTCTAGAAAGAAAGAGCCTTTTCACTCTTTGTTGAACAAACATTAAAATAGTGTTAAAGAAATGAAAAAGAAAACACTTCATTTAGGATCCCACTGTCTCACCTCATTGAAATATCTTTTTTTTTTTTTTTTTTTTGCTGGACTCTAACCCATTACAGTTGTAATGTGATTTTACGCTCTACTTTATTCATTTAAAAATGAAAAATAGAGGTATTTTCTTCTGCTGTGGCATAGACTTTGTAATTTTCCCAGTGGCTGCCCAATATCAATGGCTATTTAACAGTTATTTTCTAGATGACATCTAGACCTACCCTGCTTTTCTCTGAAGACTGAGTCATCCCATAGTTTGTTTTTGTATCATAGGCTAGATGGGAAAGATGATTTCTAAAAGGGTCAATTTGAACTTAGAAATGAAGCCTGAAAGGGAAAAGTAATATAATGAAAAAAGTCCTGGTTTTTGTGGTCCACACACTGAAATGTTAGGGCTACTATTTTCTCAACATTTATAGCTGTGTTTACTACATATCTTTTGCGTTTTCGAGGCAGCTATAAGTAGGTAAGTTACCGAGGAACAGGGGGAAGGCACACTGTCTTTAACGCGTGTGCTCTGTCTGATAGTTTCATCAGGAGTCCGTTGAAGAGCATTTGACTACAGTGAAAACATTTCAGCAGGTCTTAGTGCCTGGCTCTGCCCAAATCACAAGAAAACCTGAACACCCTGCTGGGTTGTTCATAATGGAAACTTGACGGTCATTGTAGCTTTGGATCAGCTGGCGGAGTCCTGCCATTGCTGCGGAGGAGGGCTGTAAGGACTTGGCCCGCTGTCCTGAGTGGGGGGCTTTATGCACACAGGGCTTCTTCAAAGAGTTTAGGATATGAAAAATTCCACTGGGGCCCAGCATATTATCTTTTTTTGCTTTATCACGTCTACATTTCTGTCCTCGTTCCCTCCCCGCCCCCAGTCTCTCCCTTTCACAGCATCTGACTGATTAGGATAACTGCTAACATTGAGTGCCAGCCTTTGCCAGGTAGTGGGCATTTGTGTACAGGGGTGAGCAGAAGAGGGTTTAGGGTTGTGACATTGTTTTGAGTTAATAAAACTGTTGTAATAATCATCACCTGCATGTCTTTTTTCCATACACACAACTGTAACCCTACTTTTGCCCACCCCTGTATATTGCTCATCTAATCCTCAGCTGTCACCCTGGAAGACAAATTTCATACCCATTTACCAGAAGAACAAATAAGGTCCAAGAAGAAAAGGGAACTTGCCCTGGTCACACAGCTAGGAAAGGGCAGACCCACAGGTTCAGTTTCTTCTCCCTTTTATCACCCATGCTGCCAGCTCATCTCATTCTGTCTCAACATCTGTGCGCAGTGTAGAGGCTGAGGACCCACAGCAGCTTCTACTCTGTCTTGATGGCGCAGACTCATTTCTCCAGCCTTGCAGCCGAACCTCCAAGGAAAGGGGTGCTCCTTTCCTCAGCCCCAGTCTTGTGACCATTCAAATTGAATAGGAGGCGAAACATCTTACTCTAAAGCAGTAGGAAGTCTTCCAGGACTGCCTGCTGTCCTTTTTGTACCTGTTCTCAGAGCAGTGAATCACACTGGCATGGGGCATGTTCTTAAAAGCTCCTTCTCCCTTATTTAACAGCTAAATTAAACGTCCCCCACCATCGTTACCACCTCTGGCAACATGCTAATTTCATAAAGGGGAACTAATCATTTATTGTGCACAGGGTTCAGCTTATGTTACCCTGTTTTTCAAGTGAAGTTGAAGAAGCCCTTAGAATGTCCATGGTCTGGGCCTTCAAAATTTTTTTTACACAACATTGAGTTCTTTTGGCTCTAAGACAGTCTGTTTCTCTGTTACGTGCAGAACCTGCTGCGTCTTCAGTGAGCCTGTTAACAGTGGGGTATCTCTCAGTCAAGATGAAACCGTTATGCCACAATGTCTATCTTTCTGTTCATTCATTCAGCGCCTATGTATTAAGCTTCAGCAATAAACTGGGCATTGTGCTTGGGATTAGAAATGAAATGGTTTACCAGATGGCTGTCATGGAATTCGCATTACAGTGGGGAAAGAGGAAATAAGAAAACAAGTTTAAAAAATATGATAAGGGCTGTGGTGGGGGAGAGGGCTGAAATGTTGATACTTTAGGTAGGGTGGTGAGGAAAATCCGAGGAGGTGATATTTGAGCTGAGCTTGAAAAGGGAGAAGAGCTGAGCTTTCTGGAGAATGTTCTAGGCAGAAATACACAGCAAATGCAGACGTCCTGAGGCAGACAAGGCCTTGGTGGTTTGAGGAGCAGAAAGGTGGTATGGCTGGAGGGTGGGGAGTGAGGAAGGCAGGACCCTGAGGCTGGGGAAGAAGTGAGCGCTGGACCACTCCGGGCTTGTAGACCACTCAGGGACCACTTTGAGAAGTCAAAGGCAGGCTTTAAGTTAAAGTAGGGCATGCGATATGATCTGGTTTCAACAGAGGGTTGCAGCTGCTGTATAAAGAGGAGAGTTTGTGTGGGGATGGGCAGGGACACCAAACAAGAGAATTTGTATTTTTATAGCCCAGAGATGTCCATGTCTTGATTTTAGGTAGGATCTGTAGGACTGTAGAGAGGTGGGCTGGTGTGAAGTATAGTTGGAAGGTAGCATTGGCAGCACTTACATTTGGAGAACAAGGAACACATAGGAATCCAGGACAACTTCCAGGATTGGATCTTAGGCCTCTGAGATCTGCTGGTGGAGTGCAGATCCATCTACCTTTAGTAGGCACAGCCCTTTGGGCTAAATTTAAAGTATGCTAAGGAGTGTCCCTAGGTCCCTATCTGGTCTTTCTCCTCACAGTTTTGAAATTCAGTCTTGGGGGTAGAGGGGTAGGGGGCATGCCTAAGGACGCTGGGCAAGGGGGAGGCAAGTGCGCATGTTGAAAGAGAAAGTGAGGAAATGAGTGAAAAAACCCTGCCTAAACAATAGCCTATTTGAGTGTGGTTTCCATACCCATGACTAGACCACCTTTCCCTCAAACCCTCTAAAGCCTGCTGGATTTGTAAAGCCTGAGTCTAGCCCTGGGTAACCACTAGGGTTACACTGCCTGCAATAGAGGGGCCTTGCCTACGTGGGTGCTGCTTTCCCTAACATTTGAGAACCTTCCTTATGCTTTTTGGGGGGAAGAGAATAGGCTCAGTGTGTGGGAGCTGATTTGCATTTTACATCATTTAGGTCTCAGGAGTGATGTCTTCAGCAGGCTAGAAAACTGCACCCTGACAGATCAGGGAGAAATGGGAAAATTGCAGTGTGCATTCCCCAGCGACACGGCTGAGCTCTCCGTCCCGCTGGCCCCAGACAGTGATCTGCTCTTAGCGTAGTTGCTCCTACCTGTCCCTAACAGAAACTACCTGAAGTCACATGGGTGGGACCTCATTCTCCGCAACTTCTGAGTTTATTTTTACCCTGAGTGATTCCAGGTGGGCAGGGACTAAGCGGTAATGAACACGGCCACCCAGCTTCTTTGCTTTTAGGAGAAAATGTGAAAGTCTATCCTTTTGCTGTGTAATGGCCCGACTATTTTTAGATTGGGCTGCCAGAGATATAAATTGCTATTTTCGTCTGCAGCCCGGTGGTGGGCAGACAAACCCGACTTGCTGTGCTCTGCACAGGGCACTCTCAGTTTTACTCTGGCCTCTGCCATCCTGGAGCTGTGCTCTCTGCCCTTTACAATTCCTCGTGGGGTGTGCTACTCAGACCTCAGTTGTTAGGTCCCAGGGTAATGATGCGCTAGATCCTTGAATGCTTGGGACATGTTTAAAGCATTCTTCCCAAGAGTGTCATTATTTTTTTTACTAATAAGCTGTATAGCAACACTCTCATCCCTTAGGAAATTAGTAAAATTATTTAAGGGATTATCAGGGGAGAAAGATTTATTTATGTGTGAGAATAGCTGGGATAAATTCTGGAGCCATTCACTGCGTGTTTCTCTTAAGCAGTTCTCAGGTCATCTGGTCAGTTCCACTCAATAAGTGTATCCGTGTATTTACACACTAGCTAGCTACCTGTTGCTGGTCCTTTACTCTCCCAAATTCACTCCCCAGTGGATTTTCCTTTTGAACTCTATATTGGGTCAGTTGGGACTGCCACTTTATGTTCATTTACTGGCTCTAAGAATAATGTTCCCTCCTAATTCAAGGAAAAAGTGCTGATCTTTTGTTCAGGAACTGGACACTGTTTAGAATGGCTTGACCATGTGTTTTGGCCAATTTTTGGCTGCCTGGCTCTGTCGTTTGCTTCAGCCTGGTACCATTTTTCACCGTGTTAATTAATAAGGTGTGAGTAGTCAGAACCCCTAGTGGCAAATAAGCAAACCCACCCTTCCCCCACCCGAACGTAGCTCAAGCGGAAGGATAATTTATGGTGCAAAGTCTGCCGACCTCTCGCAGGCCGGGGCGCAGGAATGCAGCGGGCCTCTGACACCTGAACGCCGCCTGGGCTCCTTTACCTCCGTTTGCTTCTCTGCATCTGTTCCTTTCAGGCAGCTGCTTGTTTATATTCTGAGTTTACATCTCCCTTTTCCCAAAGACAGACTAAACTAGAATCCCTCATGATACGTGGCATGAGTGTAGGTGGGCTGGGGGACCCTCACCTACATGCTGAAGTGGAGGAACGCTGTCGGCCTCCAGGTTCCGGGGCATTCATGCTTTTCATGGTGTTGCTGATTGTCATAGAGTTAGCCCAAAGGGAAGTATGGAAATGGGTGTGTGTCTGTGTGCGTCACAGGTTCTGCTATTTAGATAGACACAAATGCGTATGTCTCATGTGTATAAAAACATGAATTTTATAGTCAGTTTCAGCTGCTAGTCATATACTTGGGTTTTGAAGCAAACACTCTTAATTCAGGAAGGATGCTGGTGAAAATGCACCCTCGTTCAGGTGGCCTAGGGGCAGCCAGGCATCGTTCATTTAAGCTGTCGGATGCTGACAACAGATAATGCAGCAGGGTGAAGCTAGTTGGACAGGCTGGCTAATCGTCGGATGCAGGGTTTAAAGATCTATATGTGTAAAGCCTTATGAGTTTCGAGAGAGAAAATAGAAACCTTTCAAATGCATTATAACTCTTTTCATTTAATGGCAATTACTGGAATTTGTAAAGTCTAGAAAAATTCCCTTGATTTGTTTTCTGTTAAGAGTTCAGATCTGGTGATGCTGTGTGTGTGTGTGTGTGTGTGTGTGTGTGTGTGTGTGTGTGTGTGGTGGGTATCAGTTGAAGGGGTGGATATGGTTTCTGTTTGCCTTGGGTTGGTAGGTTTTTCTTTTGAATAAACTGAAAGAATAAACTAGGGCATTTGCTTTCACATCATTGTTGTGGGCTCATTTTACACCTGTTTAGTAGCTTTGGTTTTGTTGCCCTAACTAGGTGTTTCCAGCAGTCACCTCTTCATTTAGAAGAGACAAAACAACCATGGGTAGCCCCCCCTCCACTGTTCTTCACGTGCTTTGAGCTGTTCTCACATGATGTCTTTTTGTTTCTACAGGTTCATGAACCACCGGGCCCCAGCCAATGGCCGCTACAAACCAACTTGTTATGAACATGCTGCTAACTGTTACACACACGCAGTGAGTATGCGTTTTCTGCCTTTTCCACTCTTCCCAAAAGGCTTTGCAGGGAGGAAGGAGCAATCATCTCTGGAAATCTTCACCTTGTTCGTTAGATTTACTCATCTCTGTGACGTAACCTACCAGAGTGTCAGTGCTGGACCATGTCACCAGAAACTGTGTGAGCATGTCCACTGCTCTGACCTACAGTTAACTCTGCTTTCTCTGACGAGGGCTTTAAAATGAATAACAGTAAGTACCCTAGTCATGGGAAAACCAAATAAATCTGTTTACGAAGACTGTCACCCTGGAATGAAACGAAATCGCCTTTTTATGACAGTCGGCTCTGTCCATTTAATAAGGAGAGCTCACAATTTGTTGAAAAAGGTACTTTTGGGGCTTCCAGTTAAGGTGGCAGCGTAGGTAAACATGACTTGCCTTACAATTAAAATATGGAACAACCATCACTCAGAACTATAAGATATTGAGTTGAATATAAGTCTGACAACTGTGGAATTAAAGAAAATACAGCTATCCAGACTGATAGGAGGGGTGGAGATGCAGAACAGGCAGGTCCCACATCCACATGAGGTAGATAAAAATTCGGGAGGTTATCTTGGGAATGAGGAGTCCCAGCCCCACACTAGGTCCCTCAGCCCAGGATTCCAGTGCCAGGAAAATAAGCCCCCATAATTTCTGGCTACAAAAACCAGCAGGGATTAAGTCGGTGGAAGAAACTTCTGGAGTCTCAAGCAGTTTCTCTTAAAGAACCCACACACAGACTTACTCAGGCTCACTCCCTCTGAGCTCCAGCACCAGGCTAGCAGCTTGAGAGAAACCAGTGGCACACAGGGAGGAACCGAAGTGCCTGGCATTGAGGCAAGAGCTGGGGGACAGCCTTCTCCCAGACAGAAAGGCAGGCCATTGTTCTTTTTCTGAACCCTCCCTCCATAGAGCCACAGAGCTGGCAGGCTGGTATCATATCTGAGACTCCATCAACCTAGCTAACATAGTTTGCCCCACCCTGGAGATCCCCAAAGACTCCTTCCCACCCAAGCTGCTTTTCCATATGAATGGCTGGCCTTGGCTCATGCTTCACAACTTCCTCTAAAATAAGCAACAGCCAGTCTCAGTGAGCCCCCAGCCCCCATACCTCTTGCTGAGGGGCGACAGGCCTGACACTGGCAGCAACAGGCCTAGATTCATAGCTTGGCTTCTCCTAGGAACCTCCAAGCCCAGCACAAGTAGCAGCCATCTCAGATTGCTTTATAGCTCAGGCAGAGTGGCCCTGGGCAAAATACAGGTGGGGACTGACCTTGGCCTGCACCACCCAGGAAATCCCAGAGCCTGTGCACCCTGTGGACATCTGCAGACCATGTCAGAGCTGATCTCCACGGACATCAGAAGTTGGTGGTCAGTGGTCACAGCCAGCCCTTGCAGCTGACTGGCCTGGATAAATCCCTCCCATTGACCTGCCAACAGTAATCAAGGCTCAACTACAAGAGGAGGGTATACTCAGCCCATATGAAGGGTACACCTTGAGTACCCAGCTTGGGTGATAGGGGAGTCTGTGCCACTGGACTCTACAGGAAACCTACTACATTAGGTCATAACAACTTTACCTAATACATAGAAACAAACACAGGGAGGCTGAAAAAATGAGGAGACAAAGAAACATGACCCAAATGAAAGAACAGATGAAAACTCCAGAAAAAGAACTAAACAAAATGGAGATAAGGAATCTACCAGATGCAGAGTTCTAAAACACTGGTTATAAGGATGCTCAAGGAACTTAGTGAGGACCTCAACAGCATAAACAAGATCCAGTCAGAAAGGAACCATACACTAATTGAAATAAAGAACAATTTACAGGGAAACAACAGTAGAGTGGATGAAGCTGAGGGTCAAATCAATGATTTGGAACATAAGGAAGCAAAAAACAACCAATCAGAACAAGAAAAAAAAAGTATCCAAAAAACGAGGATCGTGTAAGCAGCTTCTGGGACAACTTCAAGTGGTCCAACATTTGCATCATAGGGGTGCCAGAAGGTGAAGAGAAAGAGCAAGAAATTGCAAATCTATTTGAAAAAATAATGAAAAAAACTTCCCTAATTTAGTGAAAGAGATAGACCTGCCAGTCCAGGAAGCACAGAGAGTCCCACACAAGATGGATGCAAAGTGGCCCACTCCCAGACACATCATAATTAAAACACCAAAGGTTAAATATAAAGAGAGACTCTTAAAAGCAGCAAGAGAAAAGTAGTCAGTTATCTACAGGGGAGTTCCCATTAGACTGTCAGCTGATTTCTCAAAAGAAAGTTTGCAGGCTAGAAGGAATTGGCAAAAAATATACAAGATCATGAAAAGCAGAGACCTACAGCCAAGATTGCTCTACCCAGCAAAGCTCTGATTTAGAATGGAAGGGCAGATAAAGTGCTTCCTAGACAAGGAAAAAGTAAAGGAGTTCATCATCACCAAACCATTGTTATATGAAATGTTAAAGGGCCTTATTTAAGAAAAAGAAAATCAAAAGTATGAACAATTAAATGGCAACAAATACATTTCTACCAGCAGTTGAATATAAAAAACAAACTAAGCAAAGAAGAACAGAGACAGAACCATGGATACGGAGAGCGCTTTGATGGTTGCCAGATGGGAGTGGGTGTGGGGGGAATGGGTGAAGAGGTCAGGGGATTAAGAAGTACAAACAGGTAGTTACAGAACAGCCATGGGGATGTAGAGTACAGTGTAGGAAATGGAGTAGCCAAAGAACCTACCCATGACCCATGGACATGAACAATGGTGTGGGGATTGCCTGAGGGAGTGGGGGCTGCTGAATGGAGGGGGGGGGAAATTGGTACAACTGTAACTGAAAAAAAAAGAAAAAGGTGCTTTTTATTATTAAGCAATTCCCTGAAACAGCCACACCTTCCCCACCCCATGGAGGCCATGCTCCTCAGTGCAAATACTATTTCTTATTGCTGAAGAAAAAGCCACTCTAAATTCTTAATTTTTTCTTATAAAATCAAAACATACTCATTATAAGAAACTCAGAAAATACTGAAAAATGTATCAAAACATAAAACTCAGAAATAACAACACTTTGGTGCATTTCTTCATTTGGTGTGTAGTGTTTGTGAATATGTGTTTTCATAGTTTTACTATTAATGTCGTGTTGTTGGCATTTTCTTGTGTCAACATAAATTTCCCCTTTTTTGTGGTGTCATTTTTCCCTTTGAAAGTCGCATTTAGTGAGACTTTCAAGGGGAAAACCGTGGCTGTGTACAGTCTGAAGACAAGAAATAGAAAAGGAGACCAGTTTACTCTTTTATGAAGAGTGTTTAAAACAGACTAAATTATTTTATAGTGTTAGTGCAATATGTAGGTTATGTACACAGGTCATTGAATAAAACTGATTTGAATTCAAGTTATGCACAATTCCTGGGCCCTGAACAGTGGTACCTGTTTCCACTGCAAGTGACCACTTCACCTGGCTCTCCTGTGACAACCCAGGAAAGGCACATGTTTGTTTCCAAGTGACCTTTCTAAAATGATCCCTGGTAAACCTATATATTTTTCTTTTTAACCTGCACATGGGTGTTTATTTATGGCAACTGTATTCACAATTACCCAAACTTAGACGCAATCGAGATGTCTTCAGTCTGTGAATGGGTAAACTGTGGTCCAGCCAGACTGTGGGATTTGTATTTTTAACAGAGGTCTCAATTCGGTGAAACCAGGATGTTCACTGTCCTTTGCCTCTCCCTCAGTTCCTCATTGTGCCGGCCATCGTGGGCAGTGCCCTCCTGCACCGGCTGTCTGATGACTGCTGGGAGAAGATAACAGCATGGATTTATGGAATGGGCCTCTGTGCCCTCTTCATCGTCTCCACAGTCTTTCACATTGTATCTTGGAAAAAGAGCCACTTAAGGTACAGTGGAGTGCTCGCTAGCTTAGAAGGTCAGAATAGTCAACCCAGGGCAGCCTCCCATCCCGGCATGTTCTGGTCAAACGAAGCAAGAGAGTAGACATTTCCTGGCCTTGCCGACGACAGGGCTATCCTGTTATTTAGGAAGTTTTCCATGGATTGGACAGAGTTCGAGGGCCCCCACGTGTTTCTAGGAAAGCCGGCCCTTGCTCAGAAACTGCCAACAAAACTGGACCGCCTCCCCAGACATACAAGTTAAAACCCTGACACCTGTTTGCCTGTACAATCGGGTGCAGTAGCCATGGGCAAGTGACCCAGCATGCTCAACTTGGAGGCAGCAGCTGCCTTCGAGTCCCAGCCCTGCCACTTGAATCTTGCGTGAGTCACCCGATCTCCTGGAGCCCCAGTTTCTGACTCATGGGGTTATTGTGATAGCCGAATGAGATTATGCATGTGAAAATTACAAAAGACTCTAGGACTCTAGGGATGTTAGGTGGTATCCTTCAGCCTGGGTTCAGGGTCTTATGAAGTTCAGCTTTCCCAATTGGGTCCTGTGTGTCTATTCAAACGCAATGCACGTATTTTGCTACTGTTAACGATCAGGCACTTTTCAAAAATACTATGGTCCCTAGCCTCTCAATGAGAAGGACGTAAAAGTATTCCTCCTCTGAGCAAAGGAGCACTTTAGGGGACTACAAAGGGAGCAGCGCACCATTTAATTGCTTATGGAATAGATTCTGCACAGCCCAAAGGGCAAAATTTCTTCTCACAAAAGGAGGATTCAGAGCAGACTTAGAGTGACTTAAAATAATATTAGTACATACCTTTTTGTTTTACAGAATGTCCAGAAATATCCCAAACTGTTCAAACAATCTAACAGTAAAAAGACATGCTTTATTTAAGAGCCAGATTTGAGATTTAGGAGATATTACTGGTTTCCTCCCATGTGGAATCATAGAGTCCCATAGAGTGTTAGAGCTGGATAGGTCCCAGGGGTCACCTAATCCAAACCCATTAATTTTCACCTTGTGAAACAGCCTCAGAGATGTGGCCTGACTTGCCTGGGTCAGTGATACCAGCAGAATCTGATCATCCCCAGGACTTCTGACTCTCAGTGCTGAGGCTTTTGTTTGTTTTTTCCCCTATCCTTTACAATATTGCTTACGGTATGCAGTCTGCCACCTCTGCTTGCATAGTGACAATTCCCTGGGCTTAAAATAAAACCACAGCATTGAATCACGAGGGAGCCGTGGGGCACACTCACACGAGAGCATCAGGAGTACCTGTCCTGGCTCCTCAGGACACACCGTCACAGAGCCCAAAGGCCAGAACACTTCATTATCTTTTTGGCACAGTCCGGCGCTTGTGGTTGCCTCAGCTGACTTGGCTTTGATGTCTCGATTTCTGAATCAATAAAGAGTTGTAGATGTCTACTTCACTATTCAAGGCCTCCCTGCCAGGGGCTGGGGAAGAAGGTGTAATAGAAACCAGACTCTCTTGAACCTTGAAATAGCCCTGCTAGAACCATAATCCACGTGTGGATTTTTTTCCTTTTTATTGCATTGGAGTAACACTGGGTAACGAAAGGCGGCTTCAGGTGCACAGTTCATGTGTGGGTTTTTGCTCTGCCTGAATTTAGGAGGGAAGGGAAGTATCATTCACTGAGTACCTACTATGTGCTGGGTGTTGTGCCAAACATTATCTCATTTAATGCTCATGCAGATTCGACGGTAGAGATGTTCTTATTTCTATTTTATATGAAGGAAAGTGAGGGTCACAGAGGTAGGTGGAGAAGCCTGAATAAAATTGCAGGTAACTGACTTTACCTGCATCTCAGTGCTTAACAATCTAGAACAGCGATTTTCAACCTTTTTCAGCTCATGGCACACAAACTAATTACTAAAATTCTGCAGCACACCGAAAATATTTTTTTGCTGACCTGACAAAAAACAGGTATAATTTTGATTCAGTCACACCGGACGGCTATTGTTGTTTGGCTGTTTTCCAGTTTTATAATCTGTAGGGAAAGAAGTCAATGCCCCTGACTAAACAGTCAAATATTGCTAGCGTGTGTTTTAAAAATTCCTGTGGCTCACCAGTTGAAAATCGTTCTAGAAAGCAAAATTAGAAAGACCTGAACCTGGCTAGGAACCATAGTCATTTAAGGAGTTTGGAAGAAAGAACTCTTCTCCTTTTTCCATCCTCTACCCCATTTCCTAGCCCTTTTAAATTAGAATCTTCTGGTCTGGGGACCATGACTGAGTATTAGAAGCTCCCCAGGTGATTCTGGTACGCAGTCAGGTTTGAGAAGCATTAGTGGAGCGTTTGCCGTTTCAGACCTCTGAGCTAAATTATCCTCATTTCTTCGCTAACACTAACTGCGACTAAAACAACCCCCTCACGGATTTGGTCACCACTGTGTGTGGGGGGAGGCAAAAGCTAGTACTGGTGCCTCACCGAATCATAGCTCCTACCCCTTGGACACTGAAATCGGGTTCAAGATGAAGCAAAGCATTCGTACTTTTAAAGTACCTTGGGAAGGGGTGAATTCCGTCTAGTCTATTTTGTGAACAGAGGTCAGCGAGCCAGACCTTTGCACTTCTCCAGACTTCAGTTTTAGAAGGAGGGACTTGCTTAGAAATCCAGGTGGCCACCCTCCTGTAGCAAATGTCTTTTCTGTTGTTACCTCTGTTCCTAACTTAGTTTGTGAATATCCTTGATGACAACTCATTGCCCACACTAAGACATTTGAGGTAGAAGCTTCACTGCAGACCTTCTAAAAAGACCTGAAGACTGTGACTTCAGGGAGTGTCGGCTGAGAAGCACCGGTTTGTGCCCACACTAGGACCGGGGCATGAGGGTGACCTGCCTTCAGAGAATTCCACTTTCTGTTAGGTAGGGTTTTAACAAATGGAAAACATCAAAAAAAAGGCAGGTTTTGTGTCTTTGTTTATTGTACCCACCTAACATGGTGAGTATGTCTTACACACGCAACCCTAAAAGTAATACAAAGCTCTTACTTGTGGCTTCATATTATTGAAAATAGCTGTTGGCCTCAAAGGCCAAGCTACCAACGCCATGAGAAACGAGAGCAGGAATGGAAATTGCAGCGTCGTGGAGCGATGCTCCCAGTCTGGTTTTCCGTAAGTGACCTCTAACTTGTTTTTCTCCCCTCAGGGCAGTGGAGCACTGTTTCCACATGTGTGACCGAATGGTCATCTACTTCTTCATTGCCGCTTCTTACGCGCCCTGGTAAGGTTCCACCTTTCTGTTTCTGACGATGGCGTTTTCCTGGTAGCATTCCAAGTCCTTCCCTCTCCCCTCCTGCTGTCCCCGTGTCCAGCCTCCACACATACACCCAACCTCTCCCCCCCCAATGCACATACGTCCGCGCGGTTTTTGTCCCACTTTGACTTACTTGGATCAGATGCAGATTTTTAAAGGGAGGATGTTACTGCTGTCCAAAATACACACCTGGCATTGGACCGTTCAAGAGAAGTATATGAACTTGAGTGGGAGGTAGCTCCCTCGCTTCTGAAATACGCTGTGTTTGCCTCCCACGGTCTTTCTGTGCGCTTCTGCTGCCCTTCAGAGCACCGAGACACCTTGCTGTCTAAGTGGAAGTGCTATAAATACGTGTGAGAGAAACCAGCTCAGTTTTGAAATTTGTCCAGTTTGTCTTCGGTTCACTTCACAGCACAGGGGTTACTGTGTTTGAAGTGCATTTCTCATTTCTCGAGATACATGAGTAAGAGAACTAGCCAAATTTATTAGCTATTTAAGATATGTAGTACTCTGGTCAGTTTCCATGATCTTCCTGCCCTTTGGTATAGAGATCAGATGGAATCTTTTGTTGCTTTGAAATCTGTACTTAAAGAAACATTTGTGTTCCCCATCAAGACATGGTCCAGTTTTAAACTCTCGGAAATTCGTATTATGCCATCAACTACCGTAGTCACTAGAAAGAGCAGGCCTCCAGATTCTGAGCAGCGCGGCACCTGCCATGCAGGAGAAACCTAATTATCTACCGGGGTAAAAAGTAAGTGGGCTCTCTCCCCAGCACCTGTTACTAAATTATAAGTCTGCGTTACATTGGAGGGAGAGCACTTGGAGGTTTTTGTGAAATACACCTCAATTTAAAGTAAGTCAATAAAAATTTTAAAGGTAGGCTGAGGAATCAAGTATTTATAGTAGATAATTTGTTCACATGTCAGCTTTGATATACAGGTGGTCCTTTTTCCATTTGGAAATATTAATTTTATAGTAGTAGCCAGTCAGAACATTTGTTTTTTTTCCCTCATATCCTTAATGTGAAAGTAGTCTAAATGCATTTGCAGCGTTTTAATGCTCGGGCTTCACAAGAGTCCATGGTACAATTCTAATAAAATGCCTTCTGTAATACATGCGGGGCTAATTCTTCGAGCGTTCTCTCTTGCAAGAGAGATTGAGAATGGAGACACTTGATCTGTGTATTAGGTATCCAGTGTGGTTATGTGATCCCAGTTCAGGATCTTGTTCAGGGTCCTCACCAAGCTTCGTAAGTAATCTGCTCTCAAATGTATTGTCGGAAATAACAAGGCAGACAGGCTGTACAGCAGCCTGCCTCGTAAGGCACGTCGGGCCTCCCAGGCGTGCTGGGGCTCACTTCTGCCTGCCTCCTGTTAGCAAGTTCTGTTTTTAAACCACATTGGAACTAGCCTAAGTCTTAAAGATCAAGTGACAGTTTTATCTTTGAATTTTTAATGTTACCTGACTTACCCAGATGCCTCCATGGGTGCTGAGTGCCTTTTCTTCCTGGTCTTATCCGGACTTTCAAGACTAGGGGAAAGCACAGGCTGGACGAATTCCCTTCATTCATCACTTCTGTTCTCTGTTGTCCTGTTTACATTTTTAGGTTAAATCTTCGTGAACTTGGACCCCTGGCATCTCATATGCGCTGGTTTATCTGGCTCATGGCAGCTGGAGGAACCATTTATGTATTTCTCTACCATGAAAAGTAAGAGAAAATAATTCACCTTTGATTGCTTTCAAATTAACTGCCTAAATGTTATCTCCAGCACAATTTATATCTGCACTTCGAAATAGTAGAAATACATAAATAGAAAATGTATTGTTTTAAACAAGTCTTCAGAACCACTTGGTGTTCGTTGTTGGTGGGCACACCACTGCAGAAAGAAGGCCGCTGGCCTGCGTATAGTGCCCTGCAGTTGAGGGACAAGGTGGACAGTCACTCGAGGCGCAGTTGGACTTCATTTCACATCCTCAGAAAGACCGGCCTTATCAGCGGACCAGCCTTATCCTCTGTGATTGACAGTTACCGCGTGAGAAAAACAACTGCTTCTCGAGGTTCCTATGAAGATTGAAGCTAATAGATATTAAGTGCCCAGCACAGCACTTACCTAGGTAGGAACCTAGAGGATGTTCCAAACTAGTAACCCCTGAGAAGGGGGATGTTTGGAAGGGCATCTAAACTCTATATTCTCACCATGGGCACATTTTTTCAAATTCATTCTTTGTACCTCATAGTCCTAAGTGTTAAGCAGTAATTAAGGAAAGCTTATGTATATTTAGAATCTTAGTTCAAGAGGAGATCTTCAAAGTCACCTATTCTAGCTTCATGCTTAAAAAATAAGAACATTTAGGACATGCATCTAATTAGTGACTCATCTGCAATTAGGACCCAAGTGTCCCAGTTCCTATTTCACGGCTCTTTTCATTATTCCATGTGCCTGAATTTGAGAAACTCACACCCATGAAATCACTGTCATTGGATACAGTTTATTAAGTTCTTTATCTCTTGTGGTTGGCAGAACGGGTCTCAGAATTGAATGTAATTCCGGTTTACCACAAAGCATGGCATTGTTTTTCCTTTTTAGAAGAAAATGGTAGTTTTTGCTGACTTCTCTCCAACTTTGAAATTGACTTAGATGCATTTTTGTTACCATAATTAGCACTTCTGAGTGGTGGTGTGCAGTATACATAAATCCAAGGAAACAGTTTGCTTCTTGGACCCAAACTCCTCATTTATATCCTTGGATGTAAAATGGGAAGTAAAGTAAGACCACTGTCTCCTCTCCTATTCCAGGCCTGCTAAGGTAAACCAAGCCTGCAAACCTATTCTGCCCCGTTCCCTGATAGGGTTACTTCATGGTGGACTTTGAGTATAAAACACTAAGAATGAGATGCAAGTCGCACTTGGCCATTGGGTTTGGCTGGCATTAGGGAGCACCTGCATTGTGCCCGGTACTGCTCTCAAGCCCTGCAGATCCACACATAAATAAATTTGGCCCCTGCCTTTGAGGAACTTAAGGTCTGGTTTGATTAGGCAGAAACGCAAGTGGAATTTCAGTATGTCTTAATTTTCAGACACTCTGTAGCCTAATGTGATCATAAACCTTACAAATTGGAGTTTTTTGAGCCGATAAAGAGATAAACAAAAAGATACACTAGGCCCCAGGCTGCATCCCTGCCCACCTTCAAGAGTTCAGTTTCTTACCGCCGTAGAGTGGAATGGTGATGAAGGCGGAGCCCCTGGGATCGGAAGGGAGCATGCGTGGCGGATTGGGTTCAACAGTGACTGCTGTGGCCGCAAACAGTTTCCAGGTGGCACTGGAGTCTGATGCCTTTTCAGTCCTAAAAGAAATGCTAGTATATTTTTACTCGGCTAGAGTGTTTCAGTCAGAGGCCTGGTGATCGCCTACTGGGAAAATGCATTTTATTTGAATAGTTGCGTTTACTTTATATTTTAAAGAAAAAAAACTGATATGGAAATGGTCTAAGTATTGGAGGAATCGGTACATTAAATTAACTGCGTTTCCGTCTGCAGGTACAAGGTGGTTGAGCTCTTCTTCTATCTCACAATGGGGTTCTCTCCGGCCTTAGTGGTGACATCAATGGTAAGGAACGGCTTCATGAGTTCAGTTATTCCACCTTTCTCCGTCGTACATCGCCAGGACTCGTAACATGTCTACAGATATATGTAGCCTTTCTTTCTGAAGCTAGATGTCCATTATCTAGAGTCTCAAAAAATATATAAATTCCAAGAGCCAGCAACTTGTACTAGCTACTATGTATAGTTTGGGGGAAAATGATACATTTAAGTGTGTTTATTTCTATTTGGTAACCGTCTGTGTTTGTTTCTTTTGGGGTAACCTTTCTCTTCACCCCACCCTCACCCCCACTCTTCACCCCAGTCAGGCGTGAGGTTATGTGAAGGGGGGTATGAGTGTCCTAGCCCTAAATCCCTGGAAGAGGGCACATTCTGAGCTTTGTTTCAATGGAGAACATGTAAATTACTGACTTCTTAAACCCTAACAATTGGAAGGACCTTGAAAGGTCCTTTGGTTCAACATTTTATTGGACATTTGTGAACCCTCTTCACCTTACTCTTCCTTTCACTTGTCATGAGTCATGTTGTTTCCCTTTCTCTGGGAAAGTGCTTTTTTTTTTCACTTTTTTGGGTGAAAGTGTCGCATCACCTGTAGGGGGCAGTTGCACCTGTACATGCTGAGCTCCCTTTCACACCAAAGCACCATTGAGAGATCTACGTGTATCTGTCAACCAGGAACAAAAACGTGTCATCACAGCCTCAGATTTCACCCGGCTGGTGACTTGTGCCCTCAGCTGGTGTGCCCCAGTGTCCTACTCTACGTCTTTGGCACTGGCCACTGTGTTCACTAAGGAAATCACAGAATGCCCTGTCTGAACTCTCTTCTCAGCTTGCCGTGGTCAGAACTGCTCCTAGAACTTCACTCCTGAGCTCACAGGCAGCTTATAACAATGTAGTTTTACTGGGCATAGTTCTTGGCCTGGCCACGAACACACCTGTAAGAGGTTCAGAGTTACAGGTTTCCTTTTGTGTTTTTCAGAGAATATGTCCTAGGAGAATGTAATAAAATGTACTCTTTGAGATATGAGGTTTATGTTGGCTTGAACTATTACCTAGCACCAAGGCAACCAGGACTGGCGGGGAGGGGGGCAGGGGAGAAGGGCTGAAAGGAGAAAACCTGTCTTGAAGGCCGTGTGGTTAAAGGGCGACTGAGGACACCTGAAGCCATGTAATAAGCGAGGTCTGTGTAGACAGGTGATCAGTCATTGGAGAAGGGCTTCAGTAAACTTCCTCTGGGTGTCATAAGACAGGTTTGTCCAGTATCTTCATTATCCTAAGTCACTAATTGACATTTTTACAAGTGGTAAGTAAGTGACTAATATTATCATCAAACAGGATGATCCCCACACTTGCCCCCACAGATCTTAGAATCAAGCATGAAATAGGGTCTGGCACAAATAACACCCCTTTTTATTACAAAATCCTTTATTACAAACTCATAAGCATGTAATTCTGTAACATAACAATATCACACTCAAACACACCATGTGACATTTTAGGTGAAATGTTCAAATTAAAACTGTAGATTATTACACCCATATTATTACCCCACCACCCACACTCAGGCAGGCCTTCCTTCTGCCAGACTCTGTGCACATGATGCATTATAGAATTGTACACTGGAAACCTATGCCATTTTATTAACCCATGTCACCCAGTAAATTTGATTTTTAAAAAAGTTTTCTACAGTATTGCATTCCCTAAAGATTCATGTACTTTACTATTTCATGACTGGTTTTTCTTTTCTTTTTTAAAAAAATATTTATTTTGAGAGAGGGGAAGGGAGAAAGAGAGGGAGAGAAACATCGACGTGTGAGAGACACATCAATCTATTGCCTCCCGCACCCCCCCAACTGGGGACCTGGCCTGCAACTCAGGCCTGTGCCCTGACCGGGAATCAACCGACAACCCTTCAGTTCATAGGCCAGTGCTCAATCCACTGAGCCACACCAGCCAGGGTTGGTCTTTCCTTCATTCTCTTTTTGTTTTCTCTCTTTCTACATGTTTTCAGGTTAAAGATAAACACTGTCTATAGTAAAACACTTTCTGGAAGTAATAAACTTATTTAAAGTGGTGCCTCTAATCAAATTCTATCTCAAAAAAAACCCCAAACAATTCATATGAACTAAGAAGCTGTAATAAAGTTTTACGTCTTTCATTGGGAGAAGCACAGGTTGCTGTGGGAGCACCAGACAGATGTACCAGAGGAAGTGCGATTTGAGCTGATTCAGAAAGGCAAGTGGGAGCCTGCAGAGAGCAGGGGGGATGCAGCTGGTCCAGGTAGAGGATACAGCTAGGCGCAGGGGTGCACGAGCATCTTTAAAGAATTGAAAATGATTCCTTATTTGGAACTTGAGTGTGTATGTACTTGTTTGAGTATGCACATGCACGGTGGTGGTGGTGGTGGGGAACTGTACAGGTAAAGTATGATCAAGGTGTTGAGCTACACAGAGACCAGACCAAAAAGAACCTCACAAGCTGTTGGAACCCACAAAGCCACAGCATGAACAGTGATGCAGAGCTTTGGTTCTGGCTAGCATCATGGCTCTCAGACCTGCCCTCTGCCATAAAGAACTAGGAAACCGTGAAAAATATATGAAACAACTAGTTTTGGGTATTGGATACAGGCAGTACAGGACTGTGGTCTTTAAGGGGAGAAAAACCAAAGGATGGGCTCCACATTACCCCATGTGCTCTCTGGGGACACTTTCTAAGCTGCCACCAAAAACCGTGGAGCCAGAGAACAGCAGTCAGGGGTGCGGAGGGAGGAAGCAGAAACTGCATTGCAGCTGCGCAGCCTGCTGCGGTTTGGGGCGGGGGACCAAGGAGGAGGAGTTTCACAGGGAAGAGTCTCCAAGGTTTCCGTGAGTTTTTGCCTGAATGCTGAGCTGCGCTGGTACGGGGCAGGATCGTGCATGCCCTGGCCAAGTGCAGCTCTTGGAAAGCTGTGGGATGCATGGAGATTCCAGAGGGTGCCTAGTGTGGGGAGATACCGGAGTCCCACCAGCAAGACTGCGGAGATGGTGCTGAATAACTCAGGTGGTCAGCAGACCACACCCTAGAAGAGCTACTCCAGCCCTAAAGTGAGGACTGCTCTGGAATCTGATAACAGAGCCCCCACACAGCACTGGAAAGGATGCAGTTGATTCCCCAGTAAATAAACTGCCCAGCAGAGCAAAAACTCCATGTTCTTTCAAAGAAGACAAAAAGTTTATACTCTTTAACAACCTGACATCTTTATACAAACAAATATTACCAGGTAAGCAAGCAGCAGACATACATGATGCACAAATCAAAGGAAATACAGGTCATTAGAAGCAGATCCAAAATGACAGAAATTCCAAAAGTACCATACAAGGGCTTTAAAACAGTGATAATGGGTGGGGAGTCTCAGAAAAGATGGGGAACTGTAAAAAAGAACCAAATGGAAATTCTAGATCTGAAAACCATGATATGTTAAGAAAGAAATTTATTGGAGGAACTTAACAGCAGATTGAATACTGCAGAAGAAAAGATCGATGAACTTGAAAATGAACGGACAAGCTACAGACTGGAGAAATTACTTGCTTTCTCCGCATGTATCCAACAAAGGACATGCATCTTGAATATGTAAAACACTCCAATAATAAAAAGCCACTTCTAGAAAGATTGGTAAAACAGTTGAACAGACACTTCATAAAGAGAGATAGGCAAGTATCCAGCAAGCCTTTCAAAACGTGTTCAACGTCATTAGTCACCAAGGACGTGAAAATTAAGCTCACCTCGGTGTGCTCCCGCTGCACACCCTGCAGGGTGGTGAAAGTTAAGTAGACTAACAACAAATACTGGTGAGGATGTAAAATAACTGGAACCCTGACTCGTTGCTGGGGGGGGTGTTTACTGTTATAACCACTTTGCCATCTTGACCAGAAGTCTCAGAAAATTGCTTAGCCGTATATTATAAAGTTAAATACTTAGGACTCAAAAGGTATTACCCAATAGCAATAAAAGCATCTCTACAAAAGACTTGTAACATAATGTCGATATTAATTTTGTTTAGAAGCCCCCAAATGGAAAGAATTGATAAACAAATTATGTTAAATACATACACAGAATGCTAAGCAGTAGAAAGGAATGAATGACTAATATACATAAGCACATGCATGAAACTCAAAGATGTTATAGTGAGCAAAAAAAGCCGGACACGAAAACGTACACACAGTATAATTCTCGCACGTGAAGTTCTAGAGCAGAGAGACTTAGTCTGTGCTGATAGCAATAAGAACAATGGTTAGTGGAAGGGGGCTGTCTAGGATTGGACAGGGGGAACCAACAACTTTCTGAGGGGCTGGGATAATTGTGTAATTATGTAGGTGGGTACATGTATCAAAACCTACACTGCTCACTTAAGATATATGTACTACACACTGTGAATTAATCATCGGTTTTTAAAGTGACACCTCCCCTCCCACTATCCCCCCACTCCCAAAATGTAAGTCCAGGAACCAAAACACCTTTGCTCCAAGTCCTGCCTCTGACACTTAAAAGCTATGTGGCCTTGGGCAAATTATTTATCCTGTGTTTTATTCTTTTTCAGCTGTAAAGTTAGGGCAGTAATAGTACCCAATTCAGGGTTGTGAAGATTAAATAAATAAATACATTCAGGGCTCCATACAGTGCCCAGTACCTAGGCACACAATAATGGCATTGATAATGAAGGACATGTTTTGTTTTGTTTTATGATTCACTATGTTTTGGTTCTTGGAAAGTTGGTAAGGTAAGTGTGGTATCTTGAGGAGCTAACTACCCCCATACATGGTCTGGTCTCTTGATTACTGACTCAGCAGAATGGAAAAGTGAGGTGTCCTGGTCCATGACCAGCCATGTGACTTGGTTCAGCTTATTTCATTCCCCTGGTCTTTTGCTTTTCATCTGTAAAACACGGAGGTCATATTAGACGAGTGGTCCTTGCCTGTTGCCAGTCGTACTCCCTCTGAGAATCCAACAAAAGCCTTAACCCACCTCTAGAAAAGTGCTCCTCATGCACATACGCAGAGAATTTTGCATAATTAATGGATCTTAATTGCTTTATAACTTTTAGGAAATTGTGTGTGTGTGTGTGTGTGTGTGTGTGCGCGCGCATGTGTTAAATAAACATAAATCTGGCTGAAGTTCCATCTTACCAAGATTAATGGGAAATCTGGTGTGTGATGTTTTGGGGTTGGCTTCCTTCCCATCTTTTGATCCTACCAAAACCGTGGGGGCTTAATGTGAGTTCCGAAGATGAGACTGATCCTCACCCGCGGCCCTAGATCCTCCTGCCAGGTTCTTAGGTCATGGTCATCTGTGGCTGCCATTGCTTTGGCCTAGGCCCATGGGGCCCATTCAAGTAGGCTGCTGCATTAGGCCTATGTTCCCTGCTAGACTGGCCACAGGACCTGCTCCAAGGCTCAAAAGGTCACAGCTGTCAGTGCCCAGGCCTCTGGGACACCCACACACCTGTCCCCCTCTGAGGCCTTGCCACTGCCTGGCTTAGGTTCCCACCTCCCCTGCAGAACCCGACACCTTTCTGTTCCTAGTGCCCAGGAGTCCAGGGGCTGACCTATTTCATCAGCTCCCTGAGCCCTGCCTCTGCTGACTCATAGACCCCAGTTTAATCTTGAAGATGGGTCTAGGTCTTTGAAAAACAAGAGCCCCCTAAAAATTCTCCTTTTTGTGCTAAAGCACGTATGCCTATTAACTTCCTGCTAAGCTAAAAAGTCCAGGCTCAAAGACGAAAAGGCCTGGCCACATCGGGAAGGTTAGAAAGTATGTTGTACTGTATGATCCCTAATCTCTAAGGTCACTTCTAGCTATGACTTTCCTGTGTCAGCTGTAAAGAAGTCATAAACACAAAGGCAGACAAAGTCTCAAGAAGGCAGTCAGTGTAGAAGGGGGCTTGCGGGGGATAAAGGGAAGTGAGAACTTGGGCTGCGGCTATAAACGGAGGCGTGGGTGTGCCCTAGTAGGGAGAAAGCTTTTAAAGGGGAAGATGAAAGCCAAGGATCTATGTTACTATAATATCTATATAATATAGTACTATATCACAATGAACTGCTGTGTCTGGATGCCATTGCAGTCTGCTTGGACGTGCCCTAGATGAGCAGAACGTGCTGCTTTTTACTGTGGGACCTGCAACCGCACTGCTTGGCTCCATCAAGATGTTCAGCCCAGCCCTGGCCAGGTAGCTCGGTTGGTTAGAGCATCGTCCCAACTCACCAGGGTTGCCAGTTTGATCCCTAGTCATGGCACACGAGAATCGGCCAATGAGTATGCATAACTAAGTGGATCAACCAATCAATGTTTCTTTCTCTCTCTCTCTCTTTCAACTCAAGTTTTAAAAAATGGTGTGCAGCCCAAAGGGTAATTCAGGTGAAGATATCAGAGACTTCTAAATTTAGTTCATATTTACAGATCAGGAGTCTGTCTATGCAAAGCTACTTTGTTATCTAGAAAATTAGGAGGCTTAGGGGAAATGGCAATTAATCTCTTTCCCTTGTCACCCCAGAGTAACATCAGAACCTTTTTGTGTCCTCTGTTGACAGAATAACACCGACGGACTTCACGAACTCGCCTGCGGGGGCTTAATTTACTGCCTCGGAGTTGTGTTCTTCAAGAGTGATGGCATCATCCCATTCGCCCATGCCATCTGGCACCTGTTTGTGGCCACGGCAGCCGCAGTGCATTACTATGCCATCTGGAAGTATCTCTACCGAAGCCCCACAGACTTTATGCGACATTTATGACCGGGCTGTCCTCGGTCTCCGAACCAGTATTATCTCAGCTATGGCACGTGGGAGTGGGGTAAGAGCTGAACGCTGCACAGGAGTAACAAGAGGGCGACCGCTGCACTGACTCTCTTCCTCTAGCTCGGATGTAATTACTGTGAAAGTATAGACACTGAGTTCTGGAGTGTTCCAGAACACATGGGTAAGGTGGTGAGTTAAGTATCCATTCCATTCCACTATCATGCAGGACTCTGGATAGACTTGGCCAACTGATGTTTACAAACTAGAATTTTGTATTTTGATTTTAGAGATTTTACTACATGCTTTTTCTAAATTACTATTAGGTCAGGTTGTCGAAGTCAGTGCAATAGCAAAGCTTTGTTTTTTTAAGAGAAAATGGTATCGCCTTCCCATCAGCCGTGTGAAGAATCATGGACAGAAGCGACACTACCTTTACCATGTTCCATCTTGGCCCAACATGGTTCCTTTTTACATAGTGACTTCCGTTTTTTGTAACTTTTTAAGAAGTGTTCCATTGCCGCACGCCTCCGCAGTTCCTCATCCATGTGAATTTTCGCAGCAAGCTGTCAACATTCCACAAAGAGACAAACGTTATACCTCTTCGGATAGTTTTATAATTTCCATGGAGAAATTGCCAGTTTTTAAAACCTGCCGTTTTCCAGACTTTTTCTGCCAACCTGTGACTCTGAATTGTGTGCTGCTTTGGGCCGTAGACTTGACCTTGTTTGGTTTACCAATGGTGGGAAAGTGTTTTGATATCATGAACTTTTTCAAGAAGTCCAACTCTCTCTCTGCGCCTTTGCCATGCTTTCTAAAGGGCCGCTCCCGGCGGTCGCCGCGTTGCTGGGCCGCCTGCCCACAGAAGGCCCCTGGGGAGCGTCATGCACCGCGGTGAACAGTGGTCTTGCCTCTTGGGTGCCCGACCGTCGTCACTGAGCTCTGTAGGATCAGTGTGATACTCATTTTTACACTGTGGAGTTAGATGCATAAGTTCACATTTCTACCTTTCTTCTCCATCTCTCAGTATACCTTGTTTTCCGTTTTTTTAGATAGAAAAGTATTTAAAGCGTTGTTTGACAGATAGAAACTCATGCGTCTGTAGTCCATGAGTGGAGTGGTATTTCAATGTATCATTTTTGGTTTTCCTTCAGTGTCTTATATTAAGATTAACGTATTAGTTGCTCTGTTGATTAATCCCCTGTTGGTGTTTTAATCAATGAGACCACCTTGCCTTTAGATCAGGTGCTGATATTGACTATTTTCTAATGGGTTTGATCAGTGGAATTGTTGGTTTGGTTTTACATTGAGGCTTCCTCATTGATTTTGTGCGTGTGTGTTCAGGACTCTCTCATTCTGGTGAATTGTATGGGAGTGAGGAACAGAACTAGTATTTGCTGGTGAGTTTTTAAATGGGCGAGGTGCTCAGTAGGAACACCAACCGACCACCCCTACCTGCATGATTCTGAACATCTGGGTGCCTGTTGTTTTATTGTGTGTATTTTATTTTTAATATATTAACTTTTGTGGATTCATTTAAAGTCTGCTCAGAAGTAACACTGTCAAAACCACTAAAATGTATGTGAAAAACTGTGGCTGTAGACCAGAATAAAATCGTTACTTGGACTTGTTCCACCGTCTCTGAATTAGACTGTGAGCATGACCATGCGTTTCTGAAAGCCTGAGCTGATCTGGCATTGTAATTCATAGACCAGCCTTTTTTTTTTTTTTTTAAAGTCAGGGTGGGAAGAAAAACAAATGTGCCCTGTCATCTAGAACGTTCCAGTCCCCTTTTTAATCATTGAAATGCCAGAGCCAGCTCTAACATTAATCAACACACACTTTCACTTTAAAATACGCTACTTGGGGCCTAAAGAGTACAAATTTTATAAATGAGGTATCTTTACCGAGTAAAGACTTTTGGTTTAGTTTCTATAATACGCTATGGGGCTGAGGTTGCCAACCAGGCACACGTCACACGGCCAGCCTACGCACTCACAGCGTCAGATGTAATTCACTCCTGCCGTTTGGAAACAGAATCGGGGAGCCGGGAAAGGATCTCCGCCCCCGCCTCTCCCGCCCCAGTCTGTTGCAAAGCCTCAGGTTCACCACACACCATTGCATTTCCCATCAGCAAAAGCAAACAAATTGAAACATTTGATCTGAAAATTCACTGGGCATGCACGTGGAAAAGAAGACTCCATTCGCGCAGTTTAGAGACTCAATAAACCCCGGGGCAGCCCGCCGGCAAATCTAATTTTGAAGCTGAGTGTCATCCAGCGCGATCGTTCCCAAGAATTCCGCTCTCCAGTTCATCAGGGTGACCTCACCCACACCTCGAGCCAGTGCCCACTACCGTCCTGTCGCCTCCCTGACCAGCATCACCAGCTTAAAACTTTGCTGAAGGCCGGACCGCTAGTCCACTGCCACGTGCCCCTGGCACGTTTCACTTGATCGTCCCAACCGAATTCGTGATCTTTCCTTCCCCCACCAAACCTATTTCTGTGGCGTTTCCTCTCAGTTATGGTATGGCCATAGCCATCCACTCATCCTTGATTTCTGTTCCCCCCGCCCCCCAAGTCCAACAAGACAGCCAGAGCTGTCACCTCCACCTGTCACAACTCCCTGATCTGGTCCTCACCTCCCTTCTCATGCAAGGCCCTGAGAAGCCCCTGCTGCCGCCACCTCATTTGTACCCCCTGCCACGGCCACACCCCTCCGACGGGCTCATCCTCCTCTCTATCAGTGTTACCTTCCAGCAAGAGAATCTGAGCACGTCTGTCCCCTGCTTTAAAAATGCCATTGACCGTAGCCTATACTCAGACCAACCTCCTTAGCAAGGGCTCCTCCCGTGCTGACTCCTCCCCATCTGCCCCTCTTACTGAACCCCACAGCCTCCCCCGACACCACCCTGCCCTCACAGGGCTTTTGGAATTGCTTTTGCACCTGTTGTGTCCTTGACCTGGAATGCCCTCACCCCAGCCCTTTTACCCTGGCAAACGTTCGAGCATTCCACACCCCTGTCCGAGGCCACCTCTGCTGTGCTGGGGGCCCAGGCCCGTGCACAGTGAGCCGAGCCCTCCTCTTCCCTCTCCAGCACTGCTATTCCTTCATGGGACTGAGTTTGTCGGCTCCCCTGTGGCCCCTTTCATGGCAGGGCCTGAGGCTCCAGCCCTGTCCTCAGCCTGTAGCTTAGCGCTGGGCTCCCAGCAGGAATGCAGTGAGCGAAGGAGGGGTGGGATGGAGGAGAGGGACTGAGAAGGAAGTTTTTAGGACGCGCTGAACTCTGGGAAGGAGAACACCTAGGCAGGCTCTCAGGGACTTTTTGGAGCCTGACTCACACCTTCCCTGTTTTTGCCGGCTTCCTAGCCGAGGGTCTGTGAAAACCTTCATAGTCACCCCAGGAAATCGGATGAGAAATTGGCGTGGAAATAGTAGCGGGTCCTAAATAAAGCTTGTTTACTGAAGCTTCCAGAGAACCAATGCCTGGGAAATTATTTTGCCCACCCTACTTCCCTCTGGTCCTCTTTTCTGGACACAATCAAATAAATTACACTAAGTTCTGCAAATCTCAGAGCCTTCAGACAGATTATACTAAAAATAACAAGTCTAACATAATTTTAAATGTTTCACATATTTTCATTCTAAAAATATATAAAACACCTTGGAACATAGAGAACAGAAAACCAAAAATGACCCAGAGTTCACTCATCCCAGTGTGTTTTCGTGTATTTCTTGTCAATCTTTTCCCCTACTTACAGGATTTGTTTTCTATTTTATATAGTTATAAAACAGGCCGAACACGTCATTTGATATACTGCCTTTTTCCCCTCACTCATTGCATCATAAGCATTTACAATATTATGTAATTTTCCCAGCCAGAATTTTCAGTGGCTCCATCATCTTTCTGGACTGGATATGTACCTGTTTTGCATAGTCATTCACTTAATTTTGGATTTTTGCATTGTTCTCGACTTTTCATTAGAAACAGCACCGCGGCGAACGTCGGCGCATAGCTTTGCCCGTATTCAAGAGTGGGTCTTTAAGGCAATAGCAAACATTTAACGCTTCTGCTGGGCACTGTGCTGGCGTCCATGGGGTATCTCATTTAATCTTTATAGTAGACCTCACGGGCAGGTCATTTCATCATGCCCCATTTCCTGATGAGGAGACGAGCAGATGCAGGTGTTTCCTGGTACAAGGGGAATGAATGGCAGGGCCAAACTGAACCCAGGAAGCCTATTTTCTTTTTATTGTCTTTTTTTTTTGTTTTCCCCAGGAAGCCTATTTTCATGCTCAGAAGTACAATTCCTGGGTCAAAGGTTTATTAATGGATTTACTCAAAGGAAGACCTTTTTTTTAAAAAAAAAACAACAAAAAACCCCAGCTCATTTCAAACATCCGCATTTTTACTTGGTATCTAGGTTATAGCCACTGTTTTCATGTGCCAATTACATGCAGAGTTGGAACAGGAAGGCCTCCAAAGGAGGCTGGCCTGAAAGGCCGTGGTTCACCTCCTTCCTTGTGAAGCAAAGTGAAGGTTCCCAAGAGGACCTGAGGAATGTTTTTAGTTTAACAAGGTTAGAGTTGCTGCATTTATGTCTTGCGGCTGCTTTTGCGATTTTGAACAGACAGTGCCGACATGTCCCTACGTTCCGTGCGGCCCGTTCCCACTGACATCCCTGCTGTGTCTGCGTGCTGTCGCCCAGCACTCGGCTGCTTCGCAACGGGAGTCAGGCTATTCTCATTGGGGGCCTGTTCGACACAACAGAAGGCACTCATTCTCCCACGCTGCTCATCCTCCTTCTGACTTTCACTTCATCCAGGAGTCGGCAAGTCAAAGTAGCCCAGCCAGGCTTGAGGGGGCCTTGGGAAAATCTGCTTCACAGCCTTACCTTATCATATCCCACGTTCTCTCGCCGCCTAGAGCAGGCCACCGTAGTACACTCGATCAAAGATGTCAGTCCCTGCAAAAAGTAGGAAGATTTATTGAGCAAAAGGCTTTGGTTCTCTTACAATCAGGAGTGTTTTCTGAATCCCATCTGGGGGCTGCGTGTTGAGTGGACGTGGGGCCTGCCAGCCTGTGACAGGTGGGCGGGGTGAGCTTAGGCAAGTTACCACCTTGGAGCCTCAGCTCCCGTCTGCCACAGAGGTATGGCACCTGCCTCCGAGTGCAGCCACAAGGATTAAATCATATACCAGAAGCATCTGGCTCATACATTCTGGTGTATGATTGGCACTAGATAAATGTTAGCTTCCTGCCCATATGGCCCAACTTTTAAAATTGTGGTTACAGCCCACCTGCAGGGATTTTTCATAGAGAAACAACCTGAAGGAACAGGGTAGGAGCACTCTCTTAAAAATCTTGTGCATTTTTTTAGCTCTTCATGGCGGTCCTGGACTGACCAAGGCCAAGACTACACTAAGGCAGGTAGCCACCCCAGGCTTTCCAGTGATTTTGCATCTTGTGTAACAAGCGTTCTTTAAATACTCAATATTTCCTAAGATGCAGAGGCTGAGCGCTAGATGGAAAAAGGGTATAAAAAGGAAGAAATTGTAGCTGGACCCACACATGAGCATGTCTGTTGAGAGACCCAACCAGACCAACCCTTAGTGGTTGGCTGGGGTCCCCAAGTCACACATTCTCTCAGCAAAGGTTAACTGGGTGTCAGAGATGTGCCAGGGACTGGACCAGGCACTGGGGATGCTATAATGAGGAGAAAAAATGACAAAACCCCTGCCTGTTGCTCGGGCCAGATGGTTCCCTGCCCCCAGGCCCCTAATCTGGATCTGAGGCCCTGGTGAGATTTTGCTGATCCGCTTACCACCCAGAGGCCCATGGCCAGTGAATTGGACACTGTGTGCACGCCAGTGGAAAGTGATGCTGATTTCACTAGCTTTTCACTGGGGGTGTCTGACCTAGCGCAGATTTGCGTCTGCTGGGCTGCGTTCGGATCCCCTGTCTGAAATCAGCTCTCGCTTCGGAGAGCCCCAGAGCAGCGCACTGACAGGAACCTGTGGTCACCTCTACCCTGTGGAATGGACGATGCTCCCTCCACGTCCGCAGCACTTTCATTCCCCAGGGTCAGCTTCCTTAGTAGCAGGGTGACCTAGCCTCCCAGGGCAGGGATGATGAGTGAGAATCACCTCTTTAGGCTGAGCTCTCTCCCTTTTTGTTGACAGCGCCTGGGCTACCTGTAGCCCCTCCATCATGCACCCCAGTCCTGGGGTGTGTCACCCCATGTTAGTGGCTGGGGAGACAACACCGGATAAGGCAAGTCTCTGCCCTCCAGGCTCCTGCTGTCTCTGGGGGAGAAGGACTTGGGAACAAACTAGGAATTGTAATGCAACATAAAGGCGGTGGCGGTTTGGGATGCTGTTACCAGAGGAGGAAATGATTAGCCCTGCCCAGGGGACTCAGAGGCCCTCCCTGCAGAGCTCATTCCAGTGGAGACTGGAAGGGTGAGTGAGGAATTACTGGGGGGCAGTGGGCAAAGACAGGGTAGGGGACAGACAGCCCTCCAGGCTCACAGGCCCCACACAGGACAGGAGAAGGCCTGGCAGGTGTCAGGAGCAGCATGAGGTGTATTTGGGGAAATGCTGCGTGGGATGGCCAGAAGGGGCGATGACGAGAAGCTAATGTTAACAGCTGATACAGGTTGGGTGCCTGCCAAGGGCCTGTTAGACATACTATGTGTCCATCAACTCTTCAGTTACTCTGGGGAGTGAGGCAAATGACCTTGTATGCACATGGAATTTTCTGCAGCAAAATCTGGATCCTAGATGGTTTTTTTTGCCCCAACATTTCTGGGCTTCTCCCTCGCCTCACCCCACCCCCTCAAAAGCACATAACACGTAGAACTCTTTTGGAAATGTACATGTGTCGTGGTTCATCTGAGTTCATTCCTGTATTAAGCTGAAATAATGGTTGGTCCAATACATTATAAATTTGTTGGATGGATCATCCATCCTTGGGGATTATTATTCTTTGCTGTTGGCATAAATCAGCGATTTTCAACCAGTATGCCCCAATAATTTTTAAAACCTGCAATACCTGACTATTCAGTCAGGGGCACGGACCCCTTTTCCCTTAGACTGTCAAATAAAGACATGACAACAGCCAACACAACAATGGCTGTCAGTGTGAATGAATCAAAATTATACCTATTTTTTTTTATCAGATTGGCAAGAAATATATTTGTGGTGTGCCACAGAACTTTAGTAATTAGTTTATGTGTGCCCCGAGGTGAACAAGGTTGATCATCACTGACACAGATAATTGAGATCTAAAGCTTATTTATAGAGACCTTCATTCAGATGTTCCTTTCATTCAACAAAGAGTCCCTCCTACGTCACAGGTGCTGTTCCAGGTGTTGAGGATACAGCAGGGAACAAAGCAGACCCAAGTCCCTGCCTCCCGGGACTCCTGCTTTCGTTGGGGGGAAACAGACGATAAACCAAGAGTGTAAGGAAATCGCATGTTAAATGGTGGTGAGCTCGATGGAAAACACCTCACCCAGGAAGAGGCAGGGCGAGAGGGTGGACAGGAGCCCATACATACATGGGCCCCTGGGGAAGGCCTGGCTGAGAAGGGCAGGCTGAGTTCAGACCTTCGAGGCCCTGATACCCGCTGGGAAAGGCATTCCAGCAGAGGCGACAAAGCCCCTGCAGGGAGCGTACCTGGTGCAGAAGGAGGCCCAGATTTGAGTGTTTTGAGCGAGGACAGAACGGTCTTGGTGACAAGGACAAAGATTCCCCTCTGATCAAACTTGTATTGGGCTCCTGAGTTTTCTTCCTGACTCATCCCTGACCTGGGGCTCTGTCCTTGACCTGTTAGGTCCAGTTTTAGCAAGAATCCTGCTGAGTCAGCTTAGTGGAAAGTCCCCCTCCCTTGATAGCTAATGAAATTCCTCATCCTCACCACTGATATCTCGAGGGGATTCTTACTGAATCCCCTGGTGTTTCCTCTTAGTATTTTTCCATCCATTGCCTCCTCCCTGCTACTAGTCCACGAACCCCCCTTGTCCTTGTTGCACTGAGCTGAGTCCTGTCTCTCTGCACTATGCTAGCACCCCACTGCAGTAGCTCCACTCCACCCCACCACCAAGCAAAGTCTGCCTTTCCATCTTTAAAAACGTCACGAACACTTTTTTTTTTCTTTAACAGGAATACACAGGGCCTTGGAAGCCACGGTAAGGTCCACAGTCACTTGTGTGGGGTATTGTCATTAGTGATGACCTTCCTTGTGGAATCGTCCATCCCTGGGTCTAGTAGAAAGGTCCCAGTATCTGAGTCATGGCTCTTAGATAGCGGGAAGTTCATGGGCAAGTCCTCGAGTCTCAGTTTGACTTATCTTTAAAATGCAAATGGCAATAATATGAACATCAACCTCAGAAGGTAGTGAAACACTGTCCAGATACTAATTTGAAAATGAGCACCTACCTTAAAGATAAAAAGGGGGCCAGTGTATCCCCAAGCAGCCCGAATGGTGTGATTGTGCAGGGGCAGAGGTGCAGCTCGGTAACTGGGAAGGAGCTGCGGTCATCCCGGCTGTCCTTCCTCCCTGGCTGTTCTTTGCTCCTTTAGAAGAAAGCTTCTCTGTGTGTTGTCCTCTCCCTCCCCTGCCCATTGATTTAACTGGTTCATGTGGAGGCCTCAGTGGTAGAAATTGTATCTGACCCAAGGCTACCTTTTTCAAATTTTTTACCTTCAAGGAGTTTGAGCCAGTGAGACAGGAAAGGTTGGCTCTTCACAGATGTGAAGCCATTGGAATGGATCATCACGGATCTGCTTTGGGGGGATGACCCGGCAACTCATGAGAGGAGAGAGGCTTGGGCGTGCTGAGCCTTGGTTCCCTCCTTTAGAAAGGGAGGGTTATGCAATCCACCTCCAGGGGCTACGGTGAGATTATTTGTACCAAGTGTCCAGCATTGGACCTGACAAATCAGTAGGTGCTGAAATTCCTATTTCTCTCCCTCAGAAGGTGGAATGACCCTCAGCTAGAAATTAGGGCAAAGGGTTACAAGCAGATGGCATTTCCACTAGCTCCTCTCGTCCCATGTGACTGACTGGTCAATGGCCATGTTCCCACCGAGGGCTCTTCCCCACGCCCATCAGCTGCATGGGCCCTGCTCTGCCAGCCGTGGCTCCCCTCCAGCCTCCACCACACTTACCCTGCCTCAGTCTCCCCTTGGCCTGGCCTCCCTCACATAGCTGCCTCCTGGTTTCTCTCATGCCTTTCTGGCCTCTTTCTGTGTTCTTACCTGGCACCTTGTGGATGAAAAAGTTTCTATGAAAAGTAACCTCACAGGAGATCCAATCATGAATTCCTAACTGGGCAGGTCAAGGTGGGTAGTCACACCCCCGGACTATAAATTCTTTAGTGAAAGCTTTTAAACCAGCCCCATCGATTGTGCTGTGGACCTAGGTTGTTAGCAGGCCTTTGAAATACCGGAAGTAATAGCCCTGGAAGGGGCTATTAACCCTCAGGAGGGCACATAATCGCGTTAATTATCTTGTAATCTGATTCCCACCTTGCTTCCAGTCCCCTTTCATGTATGTCCGCTCCTTAATTTCAAATGTATAAAAGCAGCTGCAAAACTCTTATTCGCTGGAGCACTTGAGATCTTGTTCCCTGGCAGATGTCCTCAGTTTGGGTCAAATGAACTCTTATTAAAATTCTCTACAGGTTTGGACGCTTCTTACATTGACAACCTCCTGCTCTACTCATCTTTAAATACAGGTTTCTGGGGTTCTCCTCAGCCCTCTCCTTGTCTCTCCCTCCTCACTCATCCATGGGGGTCTCACTGATGTCTGTGGGGAGGGTCTTAAGCCCCAAACTCTCTTCTGTCTTCTAACTCTTTAAATCCATTTTTCTTTTTAAAATACATTTAATTTTTTCTAAATTGCTCAATTTAATGCAGGGGTTTTTTAAAAGATATTATTAAATTTTTGGAGAGAGGCGAAGGGAGAGAGAAGAAAGGGAGAGAAACATCAATGTGTGAGAGAAACATCAATGAGTTGCCTCTTACACGCCCCCCACTGGGGACCTGGCCCACAACCCAGGCATGTGCCCTGACGGGGAGTCGAACTGGTGACCTCATGGTTTGCAGGCCAGTGCTCAATCCACTGAGCCACACCAGCCAGGGCTAAATCCATTTTTTTAATATAAATGTTTGTAAGCTATTCCCCCATGGCCCATATCCACCTCCAAGTCAATATTTTCAAAGCTAAATACATTTTTTTTGGCCTCAAACTTGATTCTCCTCAGAGGATTTGAGATCTTGCTTCCAGGCATGTCATCAGCTTGACTCCAATAAATTCTTACATTTCAAAACAAAACCCAAACCAGACTTGATTTCCCTCCTCTGTTCCTGTGCAAGCCAATGCTGTGTTCATCCACGCCATCACCTAAACCAGAAAGCTGGGAGTCGCTCTAGACGTCCCCCTCTCTCACATTTACCCGCCTCCCATTCCATCAGTCCCCAAGCCCCACACTCTCTGCTCAGGTGTCTCCAACTCCTCATTTTCACTGACACTGCCGGAGGGACTCCAGGCCCTTGTCCATTCTCGGTCGGTTTACTGTGATGACCCCCAGCAGTCTCTCTGTTGCCCACTCTCCTCCTTCAGTCTCACGCATCTCTAACTGGAGGGCAGGAAGAAACTGCCCTCGACCCTTAAGGTTCATTTGGCTCACCTAATAATCAAGTAGACATGAGACAGGTTAGCAGGAGAAAATAACACATTTAATACATACCTATGTATGGGAACCCATGTACATGAGAGAGTCAGGACGGAGAGGGAATGTGGGTGTATAGGACATCCTGTCCCAAGGGTGAGGGAAGGTGCCCTGGGGGCTTTGAAGGGTCTTTGCAGGATAAGAACAGCAGCCTTAACTAAATAGAATTTTTCTTGCCCTAGAGATAGGTCAAAAGGAGTTATCTTGAATAATCTCCTATTATGGGCAAGGCCTCTAATTCAAGTCCTTCAGAGGTTTCTCTTGAGTCTAGGGCTAACACTGCCTATAGCTTAAAACAAACTGCCTACCACAGAGGCACATCTTGGGGTGACTCATTCTAAACCTTCCCATAACCCAGGCCCTACATTTCTACCAGAGTGCTCTTTCTAAAGTGAGAATCTGATCTCATGTTGCAAAGCAGGTCCCCTTCTCCTTCAGGAAAAGCCCAGGGCGGGACCTGGCACCTGCTTACCTGTCTGGACTCATCTGCTGCCACTCCATTGGTCCGCTCCAGCCCATCAAAATGCTTGCCACTGCCCTTCCATGTCTCCAGGCCCTCGCACATGCTGCACCCTCCTCTTAGAATGCTCGCCCTCCCCCACTCCCACTTCATCCATCCATACTGAAAATTGCTACTTATCCTTCAAGTCCAAGTCCAAGCATCACCTCCTCCTGAAAGGCCCCATTGGACTTTGAAAGGGCTCCTCCCTCACATTCTCCAAAGCTGTCCCATGATGATAGTCACTAATCACACTGTAGTACTCATCTCTGTCACTCAACAGACCTCAAGGTAAAGTCAGTCTCTAATCTCTGAACTCCTGTCCCATAAGAAGTTCTTGACATACAGAAGCTACCTGGAACCTGCCGACTGAAAACGGGAATGAATGAATGATCACATGAAGACTCGATGGTCAGTGGCACCCAAGGGAGCATTTGTTGAAAGAACATCAGTTGTATTGGGAAGACAGGACACTGGGTGACCAGGCTCTCAGATGAGCCATCAGCATGTGTACTGAAGTCTTCAAAAGTGACAGCCAAGGGAGGAAGCTTTGAGCCAGGCTTAACCCCAGATGACCTTCCTCTCACCACCCCAGATCTCTCCAGGCCACCTCTCCCTTTCATCTGACAAAGCTCAATCTGAACAAAACAAAATAAAGAATGTAAATTTTTAAAAAAATCATTGCCATGCTGAATTACAATGACCTGCTCTTTGAGATTATGCTCTGCCCCTTAGTGTGGATACCATGGCCTGTCCCCACCTCCTTCTCAGGACACTGTCTCCTGAAGCATCAGAGCACATTGCTAACACCTTACAGGATGAAACGGTGTCAAATCAGCCGGGAGGCATCCGGAACCCCAGAAAGAGACCCAGCTCCAGAAGGTCTAAGGTCCCAGCCAGGTAGCACACTGAGGTCCTTTCAGTTTTAACTCTGGGCCAGCGGAGGGCCAGGACTGGTGGGGCCCACATGCCCAGGTGGCTCTGAGGAGCGCTCCGATAACATCATCTCCCAGCCCAAGACAGGCTGCTTTGGACGTCATCCAAGGGCCTTTCTGTCGCCTTCCTCCATTTCCTTGGGAGGCCATTGGGTAGTAAATGGTCTGATTCCTCCATTATAGCTGGAGAAAGTGGGCCTCCCAGGAGGTAAGCAATGACCCACTCTCATACCATGAGCTGGGGCTCCAGCCAGGACCTGTACCTGGGCAAAAAATAAATTCTGAAAGGCCACTCTACCAAGTCTTCTATGAAGTATCGCCTGCTCTTTATTTAAGTCTGGGGGAAAATTACGTTTGGGGAAAAAAAGAACAGAAGCATAATTAAAGGATCTGGCAAGAGAATATAAAACCCAGAGGGAACAACTCATTCCTTTGTGCCTTTTTTTTTAGCTGCTTGAGCTCACACATGAATTTTCTTATGTCTTATTCCCAAATGTTCTTTCTTCTTTTTTCCAGTCCAATCTTAAAGCACTAAAGCCCAACCCCTCATCACCTGATCTTTCCTTGATGTTCTTGGCCAGGGGCTGACCCAACAACTCCACTCTATTCTTTTTCTTTTTTTAAGTTTATTATTATGGAAAATGTCATAGGTATACAAGCACCCAGCAGCTTCTCTCTAAACAGGAAAACAAAGAAGGTAAAAGAAAACCCTGTAGGCCTACGGGGTATAAGTGTATTTCCGCGTCAGGAAGTCAGTAGCCCGTTCTTCCACCACCACACTGAGGAGGGACGCACTCAGGCTGAAGGAAACTCCCCACATCCACCTTCTCCTCCTCTTAGCTGTGTGGCTTCTGGAAAGTCACTCTGAGGCTGGGTTTCCTCACTTGCAATATAGGAATGACCAAACCAACCCTGCACCCCTGCCCAGAGTGGCTGTGACATGAAGTGAGATCATGTCTTGGGAATCTGCTCTGTAAGTCACCAAAGGCCCTGACAGCATGCGGGGCTGTCACTACTGTTTCCCAGGCCCCAGGAGCACCGCCGTGGGGAGTGTGGCCCACGTGCTCAGGAATGCAGCCTCAAGGTCCGCATCACAGGAGCTCTGCCCACCCTCTGTTCAGACCTGTCCGGAACCACTCACCTCAGGCCATTTTGCCTCCACCCACTTGCTGCCCACTACCCCTTTTCCTCCTTACCGCAGGGACAATTTGCCTATCCATCTTGTCTTCCCAACTTCACCCAAGCCCCCCTGGTCAACAGTCCTGTTTGCACACCCAGGCTATCCCAACTCGGGCTGACCTTGTATGGAGAGGCACGCCTCCACGTGGCAGCTGAGACCCTCTTATTCCAGCCTAATCCTGATTGGCAGCAGCTCTACCCAGTAGTCAGAGCCCAGGCAGGAAGCAAGGCGGGCTTAGGGAGGAGGATCGGGAAAGTAGGTCCCTCTTAACCGATTCAGCCTCTTCCTTGTGCATCAAGGAGGGACCCGTTCTTTTGAGAAGGTGGTTTTGGGACCAGTGTGAACAAGATGAAATCCATGACCTCGTGGAGTTTCTATGCCAGAGGAGGAGCTTTAAATAATAAAATATTATTTATATTTGTTCATAGCCAGATGTATAAGTAAATAATAATTAAATAAATAATGTTTCAAATTGTGAAGGAAATAATGCAGACTTGGGGACAAGCAAGAGTGGAGGTAGGGACAGCTAATTAAGATAGAGTGGGCAAGCCCTGGCTGGATGGCTCAGTAGGTCGGAGCATCACCCTATACACTGAGAGTTTGCAGGTCTGATTCCCAGTCAGGGCACAAGCCTAGGTTGTAGGTTCCATCCCTGGTCGGGGTTTGATCAGGAAGCTACTGATCGATGTTTCTCTCTCTCTCTCTCAAATCAATAACCATATCCTTGGGTGAAGATTAAAAAGAAGAAAGGGTGGTCAAAATCGGGAGCTGTGACTTCAATTTCTGAGTGCCCTTCCTGCCCCACTTCCTTGTGAACAAGGCAGCTAACAGCCCCACTGGCTGGCCGCCATCCCGGACCCTGAGGGGAGCTCGTTATGGAGTGAGGCATTCACTGTAGATAGAAGAGAAAAAGGGGGAAAAAAACCCAAACAACTGAGCCCTCAATGCCATGGTTAAGCCACTGTGTCATTGAACCTGAAGTCCACCTAACTCTGGGCCTTCTAGTCAGGAGCGCCAACAACTTGTTCAGGCCATTGTGACGTAGGTTTTCAATGACCAGTGATCATAGGCTCGTAACAGGTGAGTGCCTCCTGGGGGTTGCAGTCCCTGCCCCGGTGGCTGGTCCATCCTGCCACACACACTGCTCCCCACGAGGGTTCTGACGAACCTGTTTTACCCCTTATGCCTTCAGATTGCCATTACCCAGGTGAGGCACTTCATGACATGCCTGATGTACCGGAAGCAGTTGACACACGTCTGATGAATGGAATCGAGTGATTAAGCCGGAGCACTGCTTAAAGGGAGAGAGGACGCAGGAAGTGTGCATCTCCCCAAAGGCAAGGACATTCCGAAATAACACTTCGTAGGCCTTTCTAGGTCACGGCAGGCTCTCAGATGCCTTATACTATTTAACCTTGTACTACCCCAGGGACCAGCGGAACCTCCATTTTATGGATGAAGAAATAGAGAATGAGGAAGGTCAAGTTAGGGGCATGGCAATTAGCTGATCCCCAAATGAATGCAATGGCGAAGAGGGGACTTGGCTCAGGTGTGCCAGGGGAACCTGTTTCCAACTCAGCTCATTTCAGAGCATGTTCACAAGTGTCTCAGGTGGGCCTGGGGGGAGGCAGGGACGCCTAAGACACAAAACAGGCCACCATGGGACTTACAATCCATCAAGGATCCAGACATACAAACACCCACTCATGGAGGATCTGATGCAGCTCGTAGGATTCAGAAAGGCATCCCTATTTTGTATTTTTGGTAACTCAGCTCCACAAGTCTCCATTCCCCCTGCTCCCTCTCCCCTCCCGAAAGAAATCTCAGTCCAGCCAACACCAGGCTGTCTCAGTCCATGTTTTCTTCCTTTCCTTCCTGAGTTCTAAGCCCTGAGTGGCTATTAGAGGCGGGGGAGGCCCCTCTCACTGCTGCGCTGGCCTCTGCCCGAGCCTCAGGCGTGGTTACCTGTGGTGTGGCTCCTGTCCCTCGGCTTCATCATGACGCAGACTCTGTCAGGATCTACCTGCTGGCTCACTCTCACAGTCCTTGGGGACACAGAGAAACCTGCATTTCTCCCACACTGCTTTGGAGCCTAGAAAACTCTGGCTGCTTCAGATCCTTTCTGCTCTCAGCCCCATGCATAACAATCTCAACCTTCTGCCCTCGGACTGCAGAGGTATGAGGAACACCTGCATGCCGCCCGTGTCCCAGACAGGAACCCAGGCTGTGCTCCCCTCTCTTGGAAATTCATGTCTGCCTGGGGGCGCTATCATCTGACCCTTTTTGTAGCTGACGTGGGGGGAGGGCCCCTTCTCTGCACACTCACCACCTGCTTCTTGCTTTCACTCCAGCCTCTAACATTCTTCCTCTTGGGAGGTGGAAGCGGACCTCCGGAGCCTCGCTCAGCGAGTGTTTTGTTGGATCTTGAGAGCTTACACCTGGACTGCAATGTCGCTCTTAAGCCCCAGCCCTCCGATCAGGCTGTTCTTGCTTTGTGGTCCCACCTGGGCTCCAGAGACCTTTCATGCAGCAGCCTGTGTGCAGGAAGGTCTCAGAAGAACAGAAGAAAATTGGAATGGGGAGAAAAAAGCTGTGATCGGATGACATGCCACAATGAGAGTGACAAGCAGCACCTTCTCCCTCTAGGAACATAATGTGGTGAAGAAAACAGAAGCCTGTCCTCGTCATTAGGAACCTGACCGGGCAATTAGCCTGCTCCTCACGTGCCTCTTCACGCAGTGTAGACGCTTGTATAAAGAGGTGACCCCTCCCTTCTAGTCTGTGTTGGGGACCTTCTGAGATTCAGTGATAACAGGACCTTAGGTTTGCCTAACTCGCCACAGTTTACCAAGCATCTTACATCTCTAAGTACATTGGCTTGCCACATCTCCGCGAGGAGGGCAGGTGTTATGAGCCTCAGCTTACAGATGAGGGAACCAAAGTCCAGAGAGGTGAAGGCATTTGGCCCAGGCCAGCAGAGAATGACAACCGTCTGAAGAACTTATGGCCTCCTGTTTCTGAATCCCTCATGAGGGGCAGACCCAAAGGCATAGGGTGGAGACATGACCACATTTTCGTTAAGAGGGAACCTTCTAGTAGGAAAGGGGAGGATAGACTGGAGGGATCTGAGGCTGCAGAAAGGTATGCGAGTTAGGAAATCACTGCAATAGTTGAGGTGCGAGAGGGTGCGGGTCTATCTTACCACAGAGGCCTCTGGAAGGGCATAATCAGAGAGAGATGAAGGAGGGTCGGTTTGGGGCAGGTGTCTGATCCCCTTGAGGACCTGTTCAAACACAGATGGCCGGGCCGCACCCCCAGAGATGCCGACTCAGGAGGACTAGTGTGGGGTCCACGCATTTCTATTTCTAACCTGTTTCCAGATGCCGGGCTGCTGGCAACCTGGATGCCTTACTCTGAGAACCCCTCCTCCACAGGACTTGGCCACCAGTAAGATCTAGGAACAGGGGGTCAGAGCGAAGTCCACGCCAACCTGCAGGTCCCTGCTCTGGCTGCCTGGGGAGACAGGGACTAGGGGAGAAGCTTGGTTGGGCAAAATGGGGTGGGCTTAGTTTGGGGTACATTGAGTTTGAGGTCCTTTAGGAGCCCCAGGAGGAGATGTCTCATGGGTAGTTGGATAGTTATAAGTACAGAACCCAGGAAAGAGAATGAACTGTAATTAAAGATTTGGGAGTCGTCCGAACAGAGTCGGCAGGTTAAGCCCCCGTTGTGAGTGGGATTGGCCAGAGAGACAGTGGGGAGGGGGAAGAGGCCCAAGGGCAGATTTCTGTACTTGAAGCTACGTGTTGATTAAAATGATCAGTGTTCAAGAAAAATAATATAGGTACGAATTTCCACTTGTCATTTTTAAGATTTATTTGAGAAAGAGAAAGAGTGGGAAACACTGATTTGTCATTCCACTTATTTACACATTTATTGGTTGATTCTTGTATGTGCTCTGTCCAGGGATTGAACCCACAACCTTGGTGTCTCAGGACGCTGCTCTAACCAACTGAGCTACCCAGCCAGGGCCCCTACTTGTCATTTTTAACTGTGTGGTTTTTGGGTTTGATCACATTGACCCAGGCTTAGGTGACAGTTTCATAGGGCTTTACAATCCACCTTAAAGCCCTAACCAAAGGTGAGCTGTGCTTTACCACCGACATGGCGGACATTAAAGAAAACCGTTTGTTCATGGACTGGACCACGCACAAAACGCTCAGGCCCAGCAACAGAGCCTTCCTAAATTTCAGTTTCTTCATGCACAACGCTGCAATTCTGGTACCTCCTGCCCAGAGTTCCAGGGCGGAGGGTGAGGGGGTAGATGTGCAGCGCAGCACCTGGCCCGGACATCTCAGTAAGAGGAGTTGTCATTCTTGCTGTGAGACAACCCTGGGGAGGCAGCTTCTCTAACAGCACCTATGGGGCAGGGACCAAGGGCAGACCCACTTCCCATGGAATTCTACCCAATGCAAACAGAGGGATCTAGAGTCAGCCACAGCAGTAGTAGTTCCAGTATTATAACTATTGCAATTATATTCAGAGGGGAATGTAAGAATTCAGAGGGGAGGAAAAAAAACAATTCTTCAGAATTGTTGTCCATTGTTTCGATGTGCTTTTATAACAAAATGGAAGGAAAGTCGTCTTCCTATGTGCTAGGCAGGCTGGATGTAGTATTGTATTTAATTTGCCAATGTAAGGCCTTTAGATAAGGCACCGGTGAACAGCTCCAAGTGTTTCTTAGCAAGAGGGAGAGTCGCTGGGTCCCTGCGGTCCCAACAAATGCCATTGCTGGGGCCGTCAGAAGCGGGTCATTGCAGGTGGCTTGTTGTCACGTATTCAGGGCAGCAGATGGCTGGCCCCAGTTCTGACTCCACGGATGGGCAGCAGCACCTGAGTAGACAAGCCCCGCCTTCTTCTCGTGGACGCTGAAACCATTTTTCTACCACTCGCCCCTGTTCTCGTTTGCTTTGGGAGCCGCAGCTCTTCCTTTGATGTGCCTGCTGTTTTCCCCCAAACAAAACCCCTCTCCACCTCGCATGACCTTTGATCTGAGTTTCAGTTTCAGTATCTTAACCAGAGGGCCTCATCCAGCCCAGCGCCCAGAGTTTGACGTGCCCGGGGAACCAGTGCTGTCCAGAGTGCAGGCTGGGCTGACAGCCCTCCTGGTCCTTCGACCCCTTCTTTCCGGGGAGCTCTCACTTCTCCCCAGGTCCTGGTGTGAGAACGACACAGACAACCTTGTTCTGTTCCTGCTGGCCAAGGAACGAGGCCCCAGTGCGTTTCCTAGTGGTTTGTTTTCCAGCTGGGCTGAGCAGAATCACAGCCACAAACCTCCAGCAAGGGCCCAAGACATCCAAGGCAACAGAGGGAGCCATGTAAAGTGCTAGAAAAATAAAGTAAAATAAAATCGGAGGCCAGCGGGATTCTCTGTATTTTATTCAAGAGTAGGAGATTATCTTTATATACATGTAAATGTGTGTCATCAACGTATTACGTTATAGTAAGTTATTTCACAATCATTTTTATATTTATATATATGCTTTTATTTTTTAAAAGCAGCATTAGCTATGTTCCTCAGAACACGTTGTTCAATGACTAGTAGCAACCGCAGAGGACTGTCGTGAGGGTAAGTGAGCAACTCCGTGGAAAATGCCTCCCTAGCATATTTGGCTCCGAGTTAGGGGTCACTTACTGATATTTATTTACGTTCATCGGGTTAACCTGTGCATGGTGACAGACAGCCACAAGGGGGCGCCAAGAGCCAGGTGTAAGGCTGAAGTCCTCGAGGGATTCCTGAGCTCATCCCAACCCAATTCATAGGCCAACGGGAAGGAGGTATCTTTCCAGACAACATAAAATGGAAACTGAAGGCACTTTCTGAACATTGCCAGGTCATTTTTCTACTTGGAAGCTTAGCTACGCACCAAGAAGTAGGCCGTGACGAGGAATGCCTCGTTCGATCTGCAGGATACCCTTCCTGTGCACAAGATAGGTAGGGCTCCAGGAGTTGGGAGGACGCAAAATTTCCCCGAAGGAACAGTAGCGTGCGCTTGTGTTGACTTACTGAACCCTCGCTGTGTGCAGAGGACACTGAAGAGCAGAAGACATCGTGCTGATCCTTCCGTTCTGACTGAAGAGGGCCCCAGAGGCTCGGTGGAGGGCTTGACTTTTGTTCAGAGGCTGATAAAAAGTCCACGGGTGTCCCGGAGCAGGGAGGGGGCAACTTAACAGAGAAGGCACTTGGCGTGATGTCTCTGAGTGGAGTGCGGGCAGCAGAGTGCAAATCCGGGGTGCCCCTGGCAATGTTTGCTAAAGCAAAACCTCTTAATAAAACTAAACTTTAAAAGGAGACACAAAAACGAGGCTGTTGCTGTGGCCGAAACAGGAAGATGGATGGAAGCTGAGTCCTCAGCTAGGAGGCCTCTTTCTCATCTTCTTACGGCCCCCACAATGGTGAGTTGGCTAGCGTTTAAAAACCAAATCAAACGTTGAACACCACGGGTGTACCTCTGTGCTGGAGGGAGTGGATACGGGATAGAAAGGCCTTGCCGCGTGAACTGAAATTCAGACCTGGAGCCTTAGGCATAGATAGTCTCCAGGGCACGAGTCCCCGTCTGTGAGCTGGGCCAGCCTTATGGGCACAGAGGACACTAGCCCTGTTAGTGCCCGCTGCTGACATGTTCCCTGCCTGTCGCAGGAGTGTGTGGTGCGTAAGCGACGCCAGTTGTGAGGGGCTGGAGTAGGTAGGAGCTACTGAGGAAAACCACCTTGGAGGGTTGCACATTGCACTGGAAATAGAGGGCCAGGGAGACTAAGCAGGCTGTGGTCGAATCTCTTGACAAGTTATTTAACACCTTGAGTTTCTCATTTATATAATAATGACATCTCTTTGCAGGTTTGGTAGGAAAGAAAGATGTGTGTTAAGCGCTTAACACCCAAGGGGCCCAGTAAGTCTTTGGTTTCCTTCTCAGAGCAGTTTCTCACCTTTACTGCCAGGTGGCGCCAGTGAGCAGAGCTGCCCTTTCCGAAGGCTTCTCTTTCCACCCTTTGGCGCGCTAGGTAATTATCTTCCTCCCTGTCATGCTCAGGCTGGCATTTAAATCCAGTACTGCACACAGACTTTGTGGTTTTAATCCATCTGCTCCACAAAGAACTGTGAAACTCAGAAATACCTACTTCTAGCCAGACACCCATTTCTCCAATGGGATTTGTCAGTTGATAAGCCTTTGTGATGTATAACCAGGCAGTTGGGCCTTCAAAAGAAGTCAAACATTTAATTAGAAATTTTTTTGGTATGCTTATTTCTATTACAAGTCAGAGAAACTGGAAAGAGTGCAGAAATGCAAAGCCCAGGCTCTGGGGGGGGGGGGGGGCGGTGAATCTCAGTAAACTCAGTAACCTTGGACAAGTTATTGGGTCTTTCTGAACCTCACTTTTTTCGTCTATAAAATGATCGTAATAATAGCAGCTGTTTTACAGGAACGTTGTGAGAATAAATGAGATAATTCATGCAGGGCGCTCAGCATAAAACCAGGACCATAGGAAGGACTCACTGAATGTAAGCAGTCTGACTGTCGAGAGAGTGAGCTTTGACCTCTAGCTCTTCAACTTCCACCTTGCATGACCTTGAAGAAGTTATGGAAAGTCTCTGAGCTTCACCTCTCTCGAAACTTCCAAGATCCTTGTGGAAGTGACAGAGATGTTTATGAACTTTTTGTGTGGCTCATGACCCATTGCAGATAGGATGGGAGTTCACTCACTCCCCCCCAAAATTAGCCCAGTGGCTTGCTTTTCAAAGCAGACATTAAAAATCAGGGTGAGGGAAAAGCAGAGTGAGGAAAAATGAGGAAAAACAAGGGACAAGTTTAGGCTCTTAGGTTGCATTGAGTCTGTCATTGCTAGTGATGGGGTCACAAATTTGGCTCCAGGCTTCTCGCCACCCAGACCACAAAGAAAGAGAATCTGGTTCATTAACCGACTCTGAGTGCCAGAGAGAAGGCAGAAGAGTGCCCAAGAGGAAGCCCAGCTGTTCCTGGTTCTGGAACTGAAGAGACTCCATGTAGCACACGGTGCATACACAATAGATGTATAAATGGAAGTGCCCTCCTCTTTAAGCACAGAGGGAACAGGGTGCCTGGGAATAGAAGCAACATGGAAGAGGGAACTTTGGAGCTGAATGACATTGCATGCAAATTTGCCAGGGGCCTGGAGGGCTGGACAAGGAAGGGAGTCTGTCCCTCAGGGGCGAGCGTGACAGTGTCTGGACCAACCCAACCCCATCCATCAACAGCACGGTGACTTCAGAGCCAGGGACTCCTGCCGTTTGCACGGGGTACGGATGAAGCCCCCATCAGACGGCAGGGCACAGGGACTTGTATAGCAGGAGGAGCAGGAAGGAGAGGTGACTCGGGAACTTTGTCCTCACAGCTGCTGTGGTTCACCGGCTCTTCCTCCTGGACATCTGGTGTGCCTTGACAATCCCCAGAGGGAAGTGAGCTGTCTTTTGTGTGTGTGTTTTGCTTTGTTCTGTTTTCCTGAGGACTCATCCTCATGGCTCTTAAAGGAAGACCCCGGGCAGGATGGTTACAGGGAATATTCCTTTTTTTTCTCTGGGTCTCTCAGACATTCCTACCGGTGATGGTGGGTTCTGTGAAATAACTGATTGGGCAGTGTGTTCAAGCTGCAAAACCAGAGCATCATTAGGCAGTTGTGTTCTCCCTCCTTTTCTCCCACACCACGTTCCCTGCTCCTTATTTCTCCTCCTTTCTTCCTCCCTCTCCTTCCACCTTTCCCTCCCCTCCCTCATCTGCCCCCTCCTCATCTCTCCCTCTCCCCCCTTTGATTGACCCTTCCTCTCCCCTCCCCTCTCCTTCTCCCCCTCCATCTCTGTCTGCCGCACACAGTGGGATTAACCAGGCAAAAATCTGTAATTCCTTTTGCTGTAGCCATCCAGAGGGGACAGGCTCTGAGGAGCATCCAAGTCCCTGTATCCCCCTGAGACTTTATCCTGAATAAACTTTTATGCAAAGACAGTGCTTTGCTGCTTCCGAGGTGTTTGTGCCCAGGAGGTTGAAAATGAACTAATTAGCAATTACAATTAGGTTTGGATTCCTGAAGACACACTTGGTATTATTGCCTTGCTCTCAGCAACAATTGAGTAGTCACTCATTCTCAGGACTTCAATACCCTCTGGGCTGTTCCATCACTGGGGTGGGGTGGGGAGTAGCTTATTATCTCTGCAATCATCTGCTTTCTAAGAATTCTCCCCAGGGCCAGTTCCTGGTATGGTCCTGATGGCTATCTTTGTCCCCTCTGTACACATTTGTGAGAGAGTCCACATTTTCGCCAGCTCTGCCCAGGTCTGGTGGAGGGGACACAGGAGGTCAGGGCATTGAGATTCCTGGTGTGACTATCCCAGACGAGTTGGGTGGCTTTGGATAAGTCATTTCTGTTTTCTGGTCCTTGATTTTCCCATCTGTATAAAAGGAAAAAAAAAAAAAGAATTTGTATGCTGAACATAATTTTTTATATGCAGATTGTTTTCTGGGGAAAAGATCCACGGCTGTCATTACTTTCTCAAAAGGGTCGGGTCAATTTATAAATTCTTATGCACCTCAGAGTAATCCTTTGGCTGTGTGTGTCCAGGAAGGTCATACATCAAACCGTTCAGCAAGTTTTTGCTGGCTGCCTACTGTGTATCCGGTCCTTTGATATGGTCCAAGGATGCAAAACGAAATAAGACAGTTTCCAAGGAGACCACTCTCCCATGGGGGAGACAGACCCACAAACAAAGAGTTATGATGAGATGTCCGAAGTATAATGATGGAGACACAGAGCATTGGAGGAACACGGAATGCCTGGAAGTGCTTGCAACGTTTCCTCTTCGTCTCCAGAGGGGATGTGACCTGGTGGAAAGAGGGAGGGGGCTTCTCTCGGCTCCCCTTCTGGTTTGCAAAGGGGAGGGCATGTTCCCACCCAATAATTCTGAAGGCCGCAGGCTCCTACAGACCCTCCACACAGTGTTTCTCACCTTACGTGGCCCGCAAGCTTGTTGAAGTTGAGTGGAAATAGGCCTCCTCCTTCCTGGCTGTTACCCCTACTGTGCAGTCCTCAGGCCTCCTTCTTCTGGACAGGAAGCCCCATACCCTGCAGCAGCCCCCAGGGTCCCAGCAGCCCCTCTTCATGCGACTTCATGGGCTCCCCAGGGTCCCTGTCACATCCAGCACTCCAGGAGAGCGAACTTTACAGACCCACGGGCATGCTCACCTGTAGACCGAGTGGCTCCCAGTGACCTCATGGCTCTGCCAGAAACACTGTTCAATGGTAAATCTATTTTTTCAGAAAAGAAGAGCAGGAATATGTATATCAATGAGCACATGGCAAGCCAGAGGGGCAGACACTGCAGAAGGCCTGTGTTCTAGTCCCGGTTCCCTTACTTACCAGCTGGGTCCAAGTCTTCCCACCATGATGGGACCCCTAGTCCAGGCTGCCTTCCCTCTGCCTCAATGATTCCTCCTCGCCCTGTGTGCCCCCTGTAATTCATTCTCCACATGGCATCCAGAGGGGTCTTTTAGAAATGTAAATCAGAACATGCCACTTCTTTTCTAAAACTTGCCATATATTTTCACTTCACTTAGAGTAAAATCCAGACTCCTCGCCACGTTCTGTAACACCTTCCATGACTTGGCATCTGCCTAAGCTGGACCCACTCCTCCTCACTCAGTAGGCTCACTCACCTTCTATCTGTCTCAGTTCTGCCTCAGGGCCTTTGCATTTGCTGTTTTTGTGGACCAGGCGGCCCTTTACCCATCTAGGCATGGCTTCTTCTTATGATTCGGATCTCAGTTTAAAAGGCACATTTGTGTGTGTGTGAAAGGTCTTCCTGGAGGATCTCCTCTAAAATTTCCCCACCCCATCTCTATCCCAGCTCCTTCACTCTCTTTCTTTTACTTTGTTGTGTTTATTATAATCAGAAATTATTGTGTTTATCTATTTATCACCTGTCTCCTCTTCCCTATAATGAGCCTTGTCTGTCCCAGTCTCTGTTGTATTCTCAGCATCTAGAATAAGGTGTGGCTCATAACAGATAATAAAATGTGTGTTGAATGACTAAGTAATGATGGTAAAGTCATTTAATATATGTGAGCCCCAAGTCCCCCGACTATGTGTCTGATCTGGGATGACCCTCAGAACACTCTCTGTGGTAGATATTACTTTACAGTTGAGGAAATGAAAAGTCACATGAGTTTGATAATTTGCCTAAAGTCATAACGGTGGTCTGGAAGTGTATACCCCTTTAGATACCAACAGAGATTTGGGGGAGAGAAGTAGGGGAGAGAAAAATCCCTCTATTCTTCCAAATTTTAAATCCCACCAAAAAGCTACCCATTCATTGGAATAAGCTGCTACCTACCTGGTCCAGCCAAAAGCAAAATCTGTGGCCCAGACTCAGCCCAGTGGGTAATAGGCCACATTCCCACATGTAATTATTCTGTGTCGATTCATTCTGAGCACGTCCATTACATTCAGCCATTCATTTATTTATACATCAATTCACCCACATGTACCATTAATAGTAGGGCATAATGACAGGTACCAGACAGCTCCAGGGAGGAACTCCTGATTTTTGTTGAGGGTCTGTTCATCCCTGGTCTCCCCTAGAAGCACATGGTTCCTAATAAGACCTATTGGTCAAATTCTAATCGTTTAACTAAACAAGATAATGCATATAAAATGCTTATTAGCCAGGGTTCTGGCACAGAGGAGGCACTCAAAGAATGGTATTGGTGATGATGATGATAGAACCTGCACCTCCTTCCTCAGCCAGGCTGCCTCGAAGGGGAGGAAGATAGCTCTGATGGCCTCAGCATGGTTTCCCCCTTCCAGAACCACCCTATTAATACATTCGGCACACTTGACTCTCATTGCCTTTCCCTAACGCCACAGCCTGCACAAGCAACTGAAAGTAATAAGCATAATTTAAATGCGGTGTCTTTCCTAATTAAAATCTATCCAGAAAGGGATGCCAGAGTTATTTTAGTCCATGTGGCCGAGGAAGTTCCATTATATTAATTCAGGCTTCTACACAGAGCCTAAGGGGAGATGCATGTGCATGTGATTACAGGCGTGTGTGCATTGCATGTCACGTAAGTTTGGAGGATGCCACCAAGAATGCACAGTTGGCCCCAGGCAAGTGGGAGGACATGAGTTCTCAAAGGGAGCTATGGATGGAACCACGGGAAATTGCTTCTGGAGGCGCCTCAGGCTGCAGCATGCCTTGGTCCTTGCAGGTGGTTCCAAAGAAACCCACTGGAATGGCTTTTCCACGGGGAGGTGCAGGCCCAGCCCGTCCGAGGAGGCTCGCGTGCTTGGCGGCTCCTTGGAAACTGGTTGCCAGAGCAGCTGTGTCCATCCGGCTTCCCCAGGACAGACAGAAAGGCAAGCGGGGCACCCTCTGCTCATCCAGGCGCCTCTTCCCAGGACAATGACCCTGAACAAACCACACAGGAAACCAGGTCCAGACAGAGAGGAGAAGACAGTGAGAAAGCAAGGAGGAAAACTAAGGAGCACACATTGGTTTAAAAGGTTTAAGAGACATCCATCCTCTCTGCGGGCAGGTTTTGCTGTTCCGGGGCCAGCGTCCGTCTCTTCAGGGACACAGTTCGTGGCATGCTTTTCATTTTCAGAGGATCACCTGGGCCTGAGCCTTCACGTCAACTGCTCGTATTTTTGAAATACATCTCACTGTATTTCTCTTGATGGTAAATGTCTTTCTTTCCCCACAGTCCTTCGGCCGTATTGCCCCAGGGAAAAAACAGAGGAAAGCTATCAGGAAAGAAGGAAGACATGATGTGAAGGGAACTCGGCTCACAGCCAGCAGGAAAGGGGAGGAAAAGCATTTACAGGTCTGAGAAGGAGGCTCAGAAGAGACAGAAGACAGGGCAAGAGGTAGGAGTTGTGGGCATTTCTGCTCCCCAAAGTCAAGGTCAAGACCAGGGTTGTTGGGGTGGGAGGGAGGAAGGAAGGAAGGATGATTAGCAAGTTTAGGTGCACCCTGGTAGGGAAATACAGTAACTTACCCCTGGGAAATGCAAATGTTTAGACAGCCCTCGGTGGGCCCAGCACACACCCAGTGTGGCTCCAGAGCAGCAGGTACCAGGGTTGAGGAAGGGCATCTGATGAGGAGGCCGGAAGTCCGACTGGCAGAGACTTGCAGACTCTAGGTTGGTACAGGTAACACATATGGGAGCCCCTGGGGCCCCAGGGAGATGCAGAGGCTGGAAGAAGACTCAGGTGGTAGATAAAGTGGCTGCAGGGAATGGGCACTCACCTCTGGAGGCCAAGTCAGGGACCACACACAAAGCTGCGAAGGACAAAGTGGGATTCCCTTCCCTGGGAAAGACCCAGGAACCCGACCTAAATGTTAGCACGCAGAAGGGAGCCAACTCCTGCTCTCATACCACTTGCGAATTTCTCTTCCACCCAGACAGCATCTGGAGAAGGAAGTGGACAGAGAACCTGCCCCGGACAGTTGTGTTTTAAATGGATTAAATTCTTAACCCAAAGAGGTCAAGTTGAGTGAAAGAGCCTGTTTTAAACTGGAAAAGAAGAAATTACTTCTAATTGGTCATTTGAGTTTCCTGTGGACTCAGATAAAGATGAAATCAATTATAGACACTTTTACGAGCTACATTTTTCCCCCCCACAACTGCATTGCAGTGTAAAAATTTGATCTCTCGATTACAGTGACCTTACACATGTTAAATAAATTTAGAGCAGACAAGCCATTTTGCCATACGTTATCTTTTTTGAACTTCACCTCAAATTAAAGTAGATGTTGTTATTCCAACTTTACAGATGTAGGAAACAGGCTCAGTGATGACAGGAGGGCTTGTTCCACAATTTAGAAGAGGGTTTCTTACAGGTCCACTTTAATACAAGCTGCTAAATTTTAGTCTAATATAGTGGTTCTCTCTCGGGGCCATTTTTGGAGACACAACTGGGTTTTTGGTTGTCACAACTGGGGGCGGGGCTGTCCCTTGCATCTAATGAGTGGAGGCCAGAGATGCTGCTAAATGTCCCATGTTGCATAGGACGGCCCTCACAGCAAAGGATTATCTGGCTTAAAACTTTGTAGTGCCGAGGTGGATAAACCCTTTGATATATTACAGAGGATTCCAAGGGCGGAAATTATATCTCTCCTTTCACGCCTGTAAAAATGGACAAGGACCCAGAGGCAGGGTGATTACAATTTAATAAGGAAGACACAACCAATAAACCTTAACTTGCCAGAGACAGAGCCTCATAAAAGCTTCATTTCTAAAATGCTGTTGGGGGGAAATGAGTGAACGCTCTCCTGGGCTGATTGAGGGGAAATGGTGCTCACCCCTGAGCGGGGAGGCGGGTGGGGGCCACCCACACGTGTACTCGGAGTGGGTAATTTTTAAATGCCTTTCCTATGTGCAGCACAATTATTTGCAGCAGCAGTCATAAATTAAACCAGATAATAACAGCCAGCAACCTGAAGTTTTTCTTCTATGGAACATCATATACATCATCATATTAGTAACAGAAATTAAGTAGAGTGAAAAAGGAAAAAAGTAATAGAGTAATACTTTTTAATGACATTAATGTATGTTTTTTTATAAAGAAAAATGTATACTTGCCTGTTGGTCCGTTAGAATAATGAATAGTATTACAGAGTCTATGTTTGTGCTTGAACTTCGGGAAACGTGGCAATGACGTCAAAATCGGTGTTCTTTGCATATTCAGTAGACAATGCAGCCAACTTTGTCAAGTCATCTTCACTCAGAGTTGGTGGAAGAATTTTTTCTCAATTTTTTGTAACTTTTTTTTTGTAACTTTGAAGTTTTCTTTCACACAAAGCAGCAGGTTTACAAAAAGGAATTTTAATACCTGCATGAGAGCAAGTTGGGCAGAGACACATAACGCAACCCACCTCTCAATAAAGCCCCTCAGGACTCACAGTTCTGCCCATGTCTGTTTCCCTTCAGGATCCACTGTGGCAAAGTCTCCGAAGATGAAAATGTCTATTAAAATACTTTCAGCAGAAAAATCCCTCCTATTTCTATTGTATTGGTGAAAACTTCGACCATTTTCTTCTTCAGCAAACACAGAGAGAATGGCTGAATAACAGAGAACTTTGATATTATCATTTAAAAAATCCCTTCAGGCAGTGCACACCCATATTGCCTCCATCCAGGGCTTCTCCAGTCTGCTGCCCAGGCCTGGGTGTGTGTCTGACCATGGGGGCTTCCTGGAGGAGGCGTCATTGTTTATGGGAAGGATCTATGTGGAGGCAGGCTGCCTTGACTCAGTGTTCCAAGATTAGGTCCTTTCTCTGTTTTTGTTTTTTTCTATCTTTGCAAAAAGAATATGAAAATACAAAAGCACATGAAAGAATGAAGATCACATGGAATTACGTAGTTAGGATTAGTTGCGGTTGGCAACCATAATGTGCCTCAAAGATGCTGACATCTTTGCGGAGGGGACATGTAGACATATGTGTCTAAACCACATTGGAAGATGTTAGCCATCGGAGAGAGGGACAGATGGAGAGCTTGTGTTGGGAGTGGGGTGAGGTTCCCAGGAGGGACTGACTGCCCCCAACCAGAGGACTGGAGAAGACTTCAAAAGAGAGGTGCCATCTCAATTCATCTTGCAGAATGGGTAGGACAGGATCCTTCAAGACTGTGCTCAGGTGGAGAGGACAGGGGACCTTGGGGCTCCATTTCCCCATCTGCACAACAATAACCAAAGCGTCTTCACCCCTGGAGTGCACGTGGGGAACAGCAGAAGGGTAGGGTGCTCTATTCAACAGTGGGCCTGGGCAGTGACCAACCCCCCACTGATGGTACCGAGCTGTGTGGAACATTGAGCAAATCAGTTGCCTTCTCCAGACCACAATGTTCTCATCTGAAAAAATCAAAGGACTTACCAGATGAAATATCTTCAAGGCAGCCTGTGACTCACAGAATGCTGTGTGATCCCAAAAGCACCAAGGGGCGGGTTTCGGAGAACGGGCTTCCCGCTCACACAGACACTTTGGTGGATGGGGATCCAGAGAGTCAACTGTGGTGTTTGCAGAGTCACAGTCGGGGGGCTTTCCCCATCCCCTCTGCCGGCCAGGCCCTTGACTCTGCGCCCCCACTTCTGCTCTAGTTATGCCCACCTCTCCTCCACATCCCCCCGCTTGTCCGCCCTCCACCACCACCACACACACACAAGGGAGCGAGGAAAGAAGGAAGAGGGAGAAGGAGGGGCAGAGGAGGGAAAGAGAGAGGGAATATGACCATTTCGGTGCACAAATAGCTCAAATCCAAGCTTCCCACGGAGAACTGTCAGACCAAGGGGAAGTCTCGCCTTCTTCCTGCGGATCCACCGTCTCCTCTTTCAAACGACTTTTCCTCTATTTCTGAGATTCATCATCATTCAAAAGAAAGAAAGGCACTTTGGTCTTTTAAAGATACCTTTTCATGAAGCCTTTTGTGTGTGTCCGCTTCTCTCTGTCGTTCTGGGGAGCAGCGGGAGGTTAGGGGGACCTGAAAGAAGAGTGGAGGGTTTCGGCAATGCTGTCCGGTGGGGGGTGGGGTGGGCTGCAGACAGGGAGGGGCACTTCGGGGCTGTGCCGGGAGCCTGGTCAAAGGACACTCTCGACAGGCTTTCAAAGCTATGAACAGAGAAGTCAGGGAGAGGAGAACATGGTCACAGGTGGGGAAGATTCGTTTCAGGAAGGGCAATTCTAGCTCTCTCAGATGAAATCAGTGAGGCCCGGCCCCTCCCCCCGCCAAATCAGATCTCCGATCTCTGGGATGCGTAGAGAAGCACCAGGGTGCAGACTGGGGAGTCAGCACCCTGTCAGGGGCATTTATTCTTTCAAAGGTATTCAAATCTCTTTAATTACAGTGGACGAAGTTGGGGTTTGTTTGCAGGGCGGTCAGGAGGTTCGTGGGGTGGGCTGGGGTCTGCATGGCTGTCAAAACACAGCCCCGCCCCCTCCCTCCCAGAACTTGGACAAGGCTTGCCTCAGCTTCCTTACTTATTCTACCCTGAGCATCTCACAGGGTCCGAAGGGGCCCGCATGAGAAACAGGTGAGCTGAGCCTCTGTGCTCGGACAGGTCGGGGGTCCTGGTTCCACAGCTGGCAACCCCTTTCCTCTTCCCAGGGGAGGTTCACGAGGAGCCCTCCTTTTCTCCAACCCTTCTCAAGTCCCAGGAGGCTGCCGAGAGGAAAGGACAGAATTGATCACTGGAGAAGCAAACCGGATTGTGGCTGGACCTTGGGACTCTCGCTGGAGGCCCATCGCTCTGCTCCCCAGGGAAAACGCGCCTTCCCGGATTGGCTGGGGGCCACAGGCCCCTGCTGTAGCACATAGGTCCCCGATTCTTTACATCCTGGGACTCGTTTTCAGGAGCGGCTTCAGAATTTCTGGGTAGAAGTGGCTTAGGGGCTGCCATCTATTTGGGAGTGGGGGCTGCAGCTAGAAGAACTTGAAGTCGTGTTGGTAAAACAGATAATTCTGTCCAGAAGAAAAAGAAATGGGTTTGGGAAGCCACTGTTAGTGACCCTTGTCACTGACCGCATGGGCCTGGGCCTGGGTCTGAAGCAGGACAGCAGACAGGTCGGGGAGAGAAGAAGGCAGGCATAAAGGCAAATGTTAAAGGAGGCCGCTTGGGAACCTCCCAGAACTTCTCATCCCTGTGGGCAGGGGCTTCTCTCCCGCTGCCAACGCCAGCTTCCCAGGGCCATTTGGTGCAGGTCTCCCCAGGACCAGCCATATCGGAGGCCGCACGGTCGGCTTAACGCTGCCAATGCTCCGTGAATTTCATATTTATGAAATCAATTTCAGAAACATTTTTGGCTCGTAAAGTGGGTCATACTCTCCCCACTGGTTACTCATCCGTGAAACGGATACGATATGTCGCCAAAACACAGCCGTAGCTCTTGGACCAAGTATTGGAGGATAAAATGCAACCACCGAAATGCACAGCACGGGGGCTGACTCTGTGGTAAGACAGCCCTAGTGCAGTGAGGTCACACCCAGCAGTAGTCAGGGTGGGGCTGAAGGAGGCTCGCAGTTGTTCGCATGGAAAAAAATACAATAATTCATAAATAGCAATACAAGAATACACTCTGTTTTGTGTGCTCCCAAAACCTACTTTTGCCTCACCCTGTATGCTGCTCATCATTATTAGTATTACAAAAAACAAATATTTGTTGAATCTCTCTGACACTCTGGGCATTGTTCAAAGTGAGTGTTAATTCTAACAACCCTACGAGGAGAGTGTTATTATTCCCATTTCATAGATAAACTCAGGGCAATTTGGCAAATTGTCTATGGTTGCACAGGTGGTGGGTGATAGAAGTGGATCCCAGGCCAGGTTTGCCTGCACCAGGCTCACCCTCCTAACCACAGTGACTACCCTTGGCCTTTGCTGGGCGCCTCACGGGAAGCCCTGGAGGGGAGGGGAGGGGAGGGGTTTAACACCCAAACGCTGGGCTCAGGCTCTGTGCCTGGGTTTAAATTCTCGTTGCTTCATTTCCATGAGTTTGTTCTTTCATCCGTGAAACAGGAATAACAACAGTATCTATTTCATAACTTTAAGAATGAAATGAGACATGGCAGGTACAGTGTTCAGGACTTGGGAACTGTTAGCTTTTCCTCTTATTTCCAGTCATCGTGCCAGGCCTGCGGGATGAAAAGGATTCAGAGAGAGGGGGTTTTTGACCCAAGTCCTCACCAACTCAGAGCCCAGAGACGCAGAGGAAGCTCACTTCCTTCTTCACCCAGGCCCAGCACCTCCAAAAGGTTCTTTAGATTTATTACCAGTAAGCCATCTCCCAGCCACTAAGGCAAAATTTCAATAACTCTCACCTAGTTCCTGGCCAAGGATGCCCACAGAGACTTTTAAGCCAATGATTTTCAAAGAAGGAATTGAATTTGCACAATTTGAAGAGAGGGACTTGGTGATTGGCTTGTTGGTTATGTCTTTATAAACACAAACAGGCCCTGGCTGGGTTGCCAGTTGGTTGGAGCATCATCTCCATGTGCCAAGGTCGTGGGTTTGATCCCTGGTCAGGGCACATTCAGGAATTAACCAATGAATGCATAAATAAGCGGAACAAAAATTGATGTTTCCCTCTCTCTTTCTCTCCCTTTCTTTTTCTCTCTAAAATCAATAAATTAAGCCGAATTTTTTAAAAATTTAAATATAAGCAGAAGAGCCATCCCACAAGGACAGCACGGGACTGGCCCTGGGGACTGATGGCTTGTGAGCCCCTCAGCATCTACGCAGTTTGGCTTCCTGTCGGTTCCTGCCACCTCGGAGTCCAAAGTCTCTCCAGGAAGTTGCTTCCTCTAAGAGATCCGAAGATGCCAAACATAAGATCAGTTGCCCCAAGGGGATCTTCAGTTCCAGTCATTGTGCCTATTCTCGAGAGAGGGGAGAGGAGGAAAAGAGGCCTGAACCCTCACTCGTGCCTGCTCTCCACCAATCCGCGTGCAAATCCTGCTCTGTGACGGAGGTCAGGGCAGGAACGACCTTGAGGTTAGAGCATCACTCATTCCCACACCACCAGCCACCTGCTCCTTCTTCTGAGCCGGAGACTTGTTTTCTTGTCCTCTCTGAAGCAACAAATGGTCTGAGATACTGAACGGAAAAAAGCACACAGGAGCATGCACGTTTCCTTCCAGGGCTTTCGTGGAGGTCCTTTCCTGAGGGCCCAGGCTGGGCCAGCAGCTGTATGTGTGTCATGTTGGTATTTCTCCCCACAACCCTCAGAGGTGGAAGTGACAACTTCATCTCACAGATGGGCAGATTTACGTTAAAAAATGCTCTGTAGCTGCTCAAGGTCACATACCTGCGAAGTGACAGATCTGAATCATCAAGCGTTGCACCACAGAGCCCCCATCTCTCATGCCAGAGATGCTGAGCTCCTTGGGCGGGGACATAGCCCATGCAGGGCCAGTGTTTCCAGCAGCCCAGGAGACTCTGGGGGGCTGCCTGGGCTGGGAACCACGGTGTGACACCAGCCTTCCTACAGATCAGGGGTTTTATTTCACCTGGCATCACGGATTCCTTGGGGCAGGGAGGAAGCTATGGTTATTGTCTACAAAAACAATAAATTTGGTGATGCATGAAAATTGCATACAATTTCAGGTAATTCTGGAAGTTTTGGGGCTTCTATGTGGATTCCACCAAAGGGTCATGAACTCCAATGAAAGCTGAGTCTGTAAATCCTTGGCTCCAAGTTCTTGGTCACATATGGGGGTTAGCTGAGCCTTTAAACAATTATTTCTGGTTCCCAGCCCGGATCTACTGATTCAGCATCACTGCGTCCAGAGTCCTGTAGTACGTTTCTGCATGATTTTTACATATCCAACCAGAAAACAGTCTTTGCACTGGTGTTTGGTAATTATGACTCTGAATGATACCCATTCAACGGGTCAGAAGTCATTTCTGTCACTTCTACCTACGCAACCTTAGGGAAGCTCCTTAACTCCCTGAGCTTTCTCTTTTGTCTTCTGTAAAATGGGAATTTGCCCCTACCTCCTAGGGTTGATACGGGATTAAATAAAATATTCTATGTAGGTATTTAGTACAGTGTCTGGCACATGAATATTCAATAAATGCTTATTTATCACTAATTACATAGAATTAGTTTATCATCTATGTAATTAATCTCTGTAAACGGTCTCTCGGGGATGGAATTGGGAACAGAATCTAATTTCTAGCAGACTGTCAACAAAAATACATGAAAGAAAGGGAAAAAATTCAAAGTTTATTAAACATTGAGAATAACAGACAGAGAAAGGTTTGCAGTTAACAGCATAAACACCACCAGCATCATGATATACAATTAAACCGACCTCACGTGAACTTTTGCCTGGTTAGCAAACGCAGTCTTCGGGGTGTTGCCGAAAAGGTCATGGTGGATTACTGTTATGTTTGGTAAGGTGCTCCACAACGAAACATTTTTATGTCTGAACTGCTCACACACACTCTCTCCCCCACGTGCATCTGGCCCTCGGCAAAATGGGCTGACTTTGGATGCCAAGGCCAAGTCTTCACGATCTGGGCGAAGGCTTTGCTCTTTTCTGAAATGGCACTATGGACTGTTGAGAAAATCCACGGGAGGCCCTGGGCTCCCCAGCAGCACCTGGGTGCCCTCAGCAGGGAGCTGGCAGGCAGAGGGCAGGTGTCTACCTCAAGGGAGGCAGGGAACCCAGTGTCCAGCCCCCTGCAGCTTGCTGACCCTGGGTTGAATGTAGGTCTGCACAGCCCCCACACAAGCAAGCAGGCCAAAACAGCCTGCCTTGGGATCACTCTGATGAACTCCGATAAAGTTTGAGTTTCCCTAAAAGGAGCACTAGAGGAAAATTAGATAAACTATTAAAAAAAAAAAGGACCAGGTTGCATTTTACAGATGTCTGCTGTTTTACCCTGGGGCAGTGGGGAGTGGCTCCACTTAAAGTTCTTCCAGAAGTAGACCCAAGACCTTTCAAACGCCCATTCAGAATTATTTTGAGTTCCTTCCCAAAACGAGTGAGTGGAAAGGAAGCTCTGGGTTACTAGTATAGCTTCCTAACCAGCCAACGCTGCATCTGCACTCTCCCCGAACAAAGGGCTCTTCAGCTTTAAGGGATGGTTTGGGGGTGCCTGGTACATGTGCAGATGAAAGGCCTATCACATCTTCCCCCCTGTGGGGTTTCAAAAGGCTGCTGCTTTCTTAAGTGAAGGAAACACCACATTCAGCCCTCTTGTTCCCTACCTACCCACAAGGTGGCCTGAGCAGGACAAGATGGTCGCGTTTTGCCTTTCTTTGCATGGCTTGTCAAAAGAAACGTTGATGTGACCTTATCAGGAAGTCCTGGACCCCTCATTCCAAATTGTGTCACAATGACGTTGGCGTGATATGATTTGCTTTCATTTTTAATGGCCAAGTAATTGATCTCTGAAAGATGCTTTTGATGAAAAGCTGGAAGATGACAACAGGACTCTTATGATCGCTGCAGTCTAAACTCGTTGGCTCTGGTGGATCCCAGTCCTCCCGAGTCGGGCGGTGGCCCCCACGCCCTGGAGCAGAGCTGCCTCATTTACCAGTTAACTGCCCTGGACAGAAGGCAGTGAGTCTAGGAGTGAGTGCTCCTGTGTGTGTGGTGACAATGACCTACATATAAGGCACCTGGACAGACTCCGAAGTTTACAAATTTTTAAGACGAGGTAGGTTTCTGAAACCTTTCCTGGCACATGAAAGAATACGTTTTATTATGATCTTTTTATTTTTTTCTGCAGAAAACATGTGCGATGCTCATTTGATACAAACACTCTAATTCCCAGAAAGACCAGGGCTCAAATACAGGTGGGTTTTTTTGGCTGCCATTGTATACATCAATGAATTTGGGTGGTCCAGGGTACAATCCCTTCAACACAGCTCCAGTCAACTGCATCATTTGTCTCTGCTGCAGAGAATAATGACATTTAACAATTGTGCTGCAATTAGCCTCTTTACCAACACAAAGGCCAGCTCTGAGCTCACTGTCCCTCACTGAACACTGCCTATCCGGTTCTGCTCGAGATTGCCAAAGGTCTTCTTTGTTTCCTGTATTGGTTATTCACCTGAGCAGCACATTTCAGTTCCCACCCTCCCCACCTCCCACTGGAATGGGTAGCTGGGGAAGAAATCACTAGGACACCCTGCTAGTCAAGTTTTCCAAGGCTGTGACACCACGAGAGGGCTGCTGACGGACTGACAAGGAGCCTACCGGGTCACTACAGAATTGGATATTCTGGAGGCAGGAAACTAGAAAATCCCATGGATGAAAGGGCATTTTAATCTAGCACAAAATGCTTCTTGGCAATAACAGCAGAATCTCTCGACATTATACAACTTAGTGAAACAGAAGAACCATCTTTATAGTCAAAACATCCATCGAATTTTAAGCCACACACATAGCACCGATATCAGCTGCGCACTGCCTAAGATGCGCGTGCCCACGGGGAGCGGGGGCAGGGAAGGGAGGGACAGGCCTGCCTGGGGTGGATGCAGTGAAGCTGTAATTTTGAAGTGAACATTTCTGTGGCAGATGCTTCTCCTCAGAAACACTGCATCATCCAATAAATATTTGACTGACATCCATTTTGTGCTTTTTTGGTGACGGTAACCGACTTCTCTCTGAGACCTAATGAGCAACAAGAAATCTTGTGCACTTAAGGGCAGGGCTCGTTGCAGCCAGCCTTGCACAGCCATCAAACTTGAGAGCAGACGACACGCTGACGTGTCAGCGATAGGCCTAAAACAGTAAAGACTTCACAGCCTCTGATCCCATCTTCTCTGTACAACATTGGTGAATATATGTCTTTGCTATATAACTTCAAAACATGGGATAGTTATCCTTTTCTCTTTGCTATATATAATATATGTCTTCCAAAATACATTGTCAGCATTTATATCTGAAAAATACTGTACAAAAAAAGAACTTCCTATAATTACTCTGTATAAACATTAAACAATCTAATAATCTATCCTTTTGGTCTGTAGTAAACAACGAAACTGACTGGTGTGGCCACAGCTTGTGACCACGCCGTCGCCTTCTGAGATACACCAGTGTCTTTTACATTCATTTTTCAGAAGTCCACTTTTACAAAAGCGCACACGTTCGAAAGCAAACAGAGAATAAGAAACAAAAGCTCCAGAGTCATTAATTTATGAAGCAGTCAAAAAAACACCACTAGGAAAAGGGGTCGTACAAAACACCAACTCATTAACTTAACTGATTTTTAAAAACAGCAAGGTATAATAGTTCACAAAAATATATATATTACAAAAAAAGGGGGAAACTGAATCTTAAGTAATTGATTGTTTTGAATATCAAGAGGGCTATGGAAAAAGTTAGCTATAAAAGTGGGGGTGGGTATGGGAGAGGGGAGAGAACAGAACCACACATCTCGATGTCAGAGCTGTTCCAAGATGCATGTTTTTTTTTTTTTTGTTTTGTTTTGTTTTGGGTTTTTTTTTTGGCTCCTGTACTGATAGATCGACCCCTCCTTCTTACACCTGGCATTCTCTCGGCTTCCCTGTCCCGGGAATGTTCTAGGCATGCTCAAATGCATTACTGTGATGTTTGATTTTTACAAGAGGGTGGGATTCTTAGGGAGGAAAGATATTCTGCGTCCACTAGTGATACTCAGGCAGCATGCTCTAGCGCACAATAGGGTTATTGCTTTAGGTACAGACAGTGCAGAGACACACTCTGTGTTCTATAATAGTACTCTTACTTATCTGGAGTTGGTAGAATTAAAAGGAAACTTAGTAGATAGCAGCGAGTAAATAAGGGACCTAACAAATCTAAACAGCACTTTAAACTTGAAGACAATTACCACCCAAACTGCAGCCGCGAGGCCAGCAGCCTCTGCCGGCCTCGAGCTGTGAGCGGTGCCGGTCACTCGGGGCGCTGTTAGCGTGTCGGTTCGCAGGCTGCAGACACAAGAGCTTGTTGTCCTGAAAATGAGAGCTACCGTTTTACCAGGGCCCTTGGCGCTGGATCCAAATGCGGGGCCCTGGAAGAGCAGGTGAGAGCGAACACGAAGCCACGTGGAAAGGGCAGGAGTGGGGGTGGGGGGAGGGGCAGGAAACCCCATGAGAGGTCTCCACCGTCCAGTAAAAACATGGCACCTTTTTTTTTTTTTTGGAGCTAGGAGAGGACGAGAGGGTTATCTGGAAATGGCAAGTGCAAAGGAACGCACGCGTGCGTGCGCACACACGGTTGACCACACACATGAGCACAAGCACATGCGTGCGCACGCACACACCACGATGTGAGTCAGTTGTGTCGATTGATGCCTCCGGTAAAGTGCTGATGGCAGGAAGGTGGGTTCGGGTGTGGTGCTATCAGACAGGAAACGGAGTGTCCGTCTGGTCGGGAGCCAGCCCCCCACAGCCATCTTACAGGGGCCCGTGCCGGGCCTCGTACTTGGCCAGAATGTTCTTGCACTTGCCCAGCTCCTTGCGCAGGTCGGCCACCTCCTGGCGGAGGGCCGAGTTCTCCTTCTCCAGGAACGAGGCCCGGATGGCGATCTGGTTCTCCTTCAGCCGCCGAGCGTCGCGGGAGCGCTTGGCTGCCATGTTGTTCTTTCTGCGCCTCGCCCAGTACTTGTCATCCTGCTCGTTAGTTACAGAAGGAACAAGAAACAAGATATTAGATTTCGGCAGACCCGAGTGTCGGCCAGGGCGCTGCGTGGAGGCAGCAGCCCAGGTGTCTTTACGTGCCTCTCCTTCCCTGACCGTCTCTGCACAGCCGAGAGGAGGGTCCATGGACCATGGCTTCCTTCCTGGAGCAAGGACCAACCTGTCACAGTGAGCTCCCACTCTCTTCGCCCGGCAGAGCATGTGCCCCACGAGGACAGACCAGTGGCTGATGAAAGCGAGTCACTCGCTGCACACCCCAAATTGCATTCCAGATTTATCTACTGTTGCTGAAAATTTTATTTTATGAACCCTCCTCTTCATGGGCACTCATGTGCTTTTTGATATAAGCTGATACAATACTGTTGGAAGGCAATCCGGCCACTTCTATCCACTATTTGAATGCACTTGCCACTTCTCAGATCTCACCCTGGAGTGATCTTCATGAGTGTGCACAGAGGCAGGCACACTGACTGCAGCACTGTGGGCAATACAAAGAAAACGGGGAAGAAACCTGCCCTGACCGGGTGGCTCCGCTGGTTGGAGCACCGTCAGCATACTACGAGGTTGCGGGTTCGATCCCTGGTTGGGGTGCATATAGGAGGCAGACCATGGCAGTTTCTCTCTCTGTCTCTTTCGCCCCCCTGCTGCTCTCTCAAATCGATAAACATATCCTTGAGTGAGGATTAAAGAAAAAAATTTAGAAATGTAATTATCAGTAAGAGATTTAATAACTACATTGTGATGGAGAATACTCTGCAGCTGTCGAAACAGTGATCCAGGGGAACCAGAAGGATGTTCACGATATACCACCATGCAGGTGGAAACAGTGGCGATCTGTAGGTGAATGTGTGTGGCCTCACCCGCCCTCTGGTTAAAAAATTACAATATTACATATTCATAGAAAGAAGTCTGGATGGATTTGTGCCGAGCTATAAAAGTGGTGCCCTTCGCTGGGGGATTCAAGGAAGGAGGCCAAGGAGGGAGGTAGCATCCTTAACTCTGCATTTTATATCCTTCTTAACTATTAGAATATTCTACAATGGGCAGTTACACGCTTTGGTGATTAAAAAGAGATTTAAAAAATGAACTTCCACCTGCCACTGATCAATATGCTCCTCTTGGTGGCTAGTATTTAAAGAATTTACTCTAATTTCCTGTTGAACTGTTCTCTAGGCCTTCATTAGTTTGAGTAATGTTTAACCGTGGTCAACAGCAAAGCGGCCCCTTTCCCTCCTCTCGCGTCGCTGCTCTCCCTGCCAGAGGAAAGGAAACTGGCTCTGGGAAGACCGGGCAATGTCAACCTTCTCTTCGGCCTTCCTAACTGATGTACAGTGCCACCTGGGATTTTGCCACCACCCCCTTGTTTTCAATGATTTGCAAGAGCAAACCCCTGGGTCCTAGCAAGCCTAACACCTGCAGTTACATGCCACCCAGAACAAGTGGGCGGGGCCAGCTCTTACCCTCTCCCGGGACTCCAAGGGGCAGTTGGCACTGGAGGAGGTCACATGGGCTAGGGCCAAGGCTGCAAGCTCGGTCCAAAGTCGGTGGTCCACCCCCATACCTGCCCACTACCCCCTGCAGACATGCGCCCTGCACAAAGACAGCCAGTGTGAGACAGAGCGTGTGCAGGCCCCTTCTGTCTGCCATTCACAGCTGGGATTCTTATCTGATTTACAAAGCACTTTCAGCTTTCTATACATTTCATAATAATATGGAACAAAGTGAAAAAGACGATCCTCACGATAGCTGGCACCAGAACTGTTCTCCGAGAGTAGGAAGCCTGGGGCAGCTGTGCAACGGCTGCTGGTGGGATTTGTCATTTGTGCCCCCGAAAGGGAACAGGGGACTGGAGGAAGGGGAGAGGCCCGGCCAGCAGGTGAGAGAGGCTGGGAGAGATTCGGGGAGGGAAAGACTTCCCAGGGGTGAGTAGGCCCAAGTGAAACCTGCAGCTCTGATGGACAACGTGGTTCATGTCGCTCTGTCAGTGAGCCCACCGTACCCCTCAATACTCCTGGGAGGGTGGCTTCCGAGATCATTCAAAACAGCGGCTGACTTAGGACGCACCAGAACCTGCACCCAGGGGAACCAGAGCTCGGGAGGTGATGAAGGCCAAGCATAAGCCCCTGGAAAATTGCAGAAGCTCTGTGTGTGCTAGGGGGACACACGGGGGTGCAGGCCATGGACTTGGTGGTTTGTGACCAGGCCCTAGGGGCCAGGGAGTCACCAGCTGACCACAGAAGAACAACCCACTTTCTGTCTCTCAGAGCTCTTCCCACCTCTGAAGGGTCACATCTCCCTGCCTCACCTGTGGACACATGCAGACAAATTATGAAAGGTGACAGATGGGGAGGTGGGAACAGGATTGGAGCAGAGGGCACGGAGGGCGAGAGTGATGGAAGGACTGTCCTGGTCTACAAAACCCAGGTTGCTGCTCTTTGTATCACAGAAGGTTGGGGGAGGGGAAAACAGGCCTCTGAGTGGGGCTGACAAACATGGCCCTAGGTCTCCTTGTCCCCTCCCCTCTACCTCCTAGGTGCAGATGCTACCTGGTTGCCCAGCGACCCCCACCCAGCAGGCAACCCCCAGTCCTGTCCCACCATCTTCCTGAGGGTCTCATATTTGATGCCTCCCGCTCCCCCTACCAGCCCTCTCCTAATAGGACAACACCCCTTTTTCTCTTCGGACTAGCAGGTCCTTGAGGGTAAGAAACAACATCAGTACCGGCTCGCCTTGGAATCCCCAGCCCCTGATTCAGGGCTTAGCACACACTAGCATTTAAAAAGTATTCATCAAGTGAGTTGAAAAGTGTTAAGACATCAAAGTAATTAAACTGATTCTCAGCTGGGAACCCCACATGTCCCAGGGGTGCGTGCTGCCCGAATGAATGGCTCCAGGGAGGAAGTGCAGGCAGCTGTGGGGAGCCCGTTTCACTCAGTAGGTTTGCTCACGCAGTGCTGGGGGCCTCAGACACCTCTCCCACCCACCCCAGCTCAGTGCTCTCTGCTAGATGGAGATATACATTACAGCTCTGCTTCGGGTTTTGCACAAGTTCGTGGTCTGTGGCCTGGGGCTTCAGTCCAACTGAAGAAACCCAAGGACACATGGCAAGAGGAAAGGCGGTATGCAAAGGTCAGGCCTGACCCTGACAGTAGTGACAGGCATAATCCCAGTAGGACTCATGCAGTCTCTTTGCTGACAAGGTTATTTGGGTTCTTAAGCTTGCCCTTTGCTTTGAACTTGGAAATGTGGAGACCCTGTGAAGGTCTGGCTGGAAGTTACATTACTCAGCAGCCTCCTTTCAAACTACCCTCCCTTCCGAAGGAAATCTGTGCTGCATGCACTCCCCGTTCAGTGTAAGGGATGAGCTCTAACGTACAGCAGCACTGGATGGCCAGGAACGCAGGATGAGAAAAATTGTCCAGATGAAAGAAGTAAGTAATCGCCCGGAACCTAGCCCTGTGGCATCCCCTCCCCACCCCGTCATAGGCTAACCATCGATTCCCTGGCTGGTTTAGATTTTCAGCTGTTTTACTGTGCACTGTCCTCTTCTGAGTCTCAGGGGGACAGCCGCTGGTTTGTCAGACAAGAACCCCTGCTGTAGTGAGTGTTCTGGAAGCTAGAAGACTTGGGAACCAGGCTAGGTCTTACTCTAGCTAGCAGTTGGCAGGGTTCACCTTATTTCACCTCTCTGCTTCTCCGATTCTTCAACTGCAAAATGGCCACTTGGTCTAATGCATCTCTGAGGTCCCTTTCAGCCCCCACATGGGATGGTTCTGGGTCACTCAAGGTAATCTCAGGTGTACAGACAACAGCAGTGATTCAAGACCACTAGATACTTCTCCCCCCAACCCCTCCCCCTGCCTCCACCGTGCTCTTTCCAGACAGGAAAAGCAGAGGGGACCAGTGTAAGTCAGTGCCAAGACAACATCCCACACGCCATCCCCCCAGCCTAGGAGCCATGTTCCTTCTGAACCACATTAAGGTCTAAGAAATGGGGGTCAGCAAGGAAGAAGGGGCTAACCATGCCTGGCTCCCACTCCTTGAATGTGTATATCCTACCTTTACTGTCTATATGCTTGCAAAGCAGCATAAACGGAAAAGTACAAGCAATGGCTCATTGAAAGTGGTTCTAATTGAACATCCGAGGACATGGCATCAATTCGGAAATGATTCCCTTCATTAAATGTGTCAGAGTAATTTTAAATTGCATCTGACTTTCTAAGATCAATCTATTTTCCTTTATAAATAATGTGTCCTTTCAACACAGCCGAGAAAACCAACCTGGAATCATCCTTGGTTGGGACACTCAAGCGACCATTATTTGAGGTACAGACTGAGCATTACGTATAAATAGTGTCAGGGGACCCACCCTGGTCATCCAAGACTGGCAATGTGGTGAAAGGGCCTGCGCCCGGCTTTGTTCCCGAGGCCTTCAGGGAAACGGCAGCAATTCATTATCAATAAATTCCCAAGGGGAGTTTCCCTTGGAAGGCTAGGAGATCAACATGCCCTTCCCAAATAATTTTCTTTTTCTTCCCAACCTGGAAAGGGAGTTTGCCTCCTTCATGGGCTGCAAACCACTCCTACACTGAATGGCTTCTCCTTCCTTCTGTGCATCACCAAGACAGGAAAAGGCCTGTTTCAGAAGGCGCCCATAGAGGAAGCGACCTGCCAAGAAGGAGGACCGGAAATCCAGAGTCCTTTGTCCATTAGCTTGTGGGATCTACCTGGGGTCACCCTTGTAATGTGCTGCTTGGTCCCCCCACTCTCTGTGTGCCCAGGGCCTGATTACCAGTTCCAATTTACCTTCAGGTCATCAGGGATGAAGACTTTGCGAGCTTTCTTAATCATGGGCTGCGGTTTCAGTTCCTCCTCAGAGAACTTGCGTTTGCGAGGGTCAAACATTTCCTGACCAGGGATGCTGGAGAGGGCGAGATCTGCTGGGTCTGGCTCATAACCCACCGGGACCTGGATGGTGTCAGGATCGATGGGGCTCGGCGTATTGCGGTTCGCTGGCAGCAGCTGACCTGGAACGACATGGGGGTTTGGATGCATCAACAGCCTAGCGAGAGACTTGGTGATGCTCCAGGGGCGGTGATGAGAGTCTTCCTGTGACTTACATTTGGCCCCAACTTCATTTATCTTCTTCATCCTCACCAAGCTCCTGAGAACACAGCAGGCTGAGTACGGCTGTCCTCTGATCAGGCACAACAGAGACCCATAAACACGTGGTCACAAACTAAATTTAAACCTATTCTTTTCTGTAACACATTCATGGAGCACCCGCTCTGTGACGGACACTGTGCAAGGGGGCAATGGGTACAAATACATGACTGTTGCCTTCCAGGTGTTTTCCAGGCAAGTCAGGGGATCAGACCAGGAACTAGCCAGTGCGGATACAGTGAGGGTACCCGGATGGACGTAAATGTCATGTGCTTCCAGAGTGCAGGGAGAAGGGCGTAACTCAGAGCGAGTCAGGGAACATTTCCTAGAGGTGACACTTGGTGTAGCTGCACCTTGAGACAAAGGGTGATCAGGGCACAAGTATAAGACAGAAGGCTGCGTGTCTGAGGAAACACAAGCAGTCTTGGTGGCTGTAGCACTGAATCAGAGCACAAGATGGGGACGCATGGGGGTGGGGGGGTGGCCGGTGAGGTATAGGTGCAAGAAATGCAGTGAGGAAGGTGGGCAGTGGGGTGTTATACAAGGCCCTGAGCTGATGTCAGTGAAGGATTCTGAGCCCTGGAGTGACCAGCAAAGCTGAGGGTTGGAGAGAAGACTCAGGCAGTGTGAGCAACTGACCGAAGGGGACAAGACTGGATATGGGAGGTCAGCTCCTGGGCTGCTGGGGCAACCCATGCACACCTGAAGACTGGCGGTGGGGACAGTGACAAGGAGATAGGCTCCAGAAATATGTAACAAACCAGAAAGGACGTAATGGAGACGACCTCGGTGCCACCTGAGGGTCTGCAGGCTAAACCCCAGAAACGCACCAACGTCCACAGAACAACAGGCTTACTGAGTTTCTGAGTTTTGTCTTAACCGTCACCGTGAGCTCAGTAACAGACCACACTGTTTATGTGGGGAGCGCTGAATCTGAACTTCAAGTTTCACCTGAATTTCTCAATCGTTCCTTTCACACCCAGAGGACGAATGTGTGGACACAGCTCAGCTTTGTTTGGCCCATCTCCTCTTCCTCACTGCCAGTGGCTGGGTAGCGGGTGTATCCTGTAGGTCTCATTAAAACCTACCCCAGGCTGAAAGCATGAAGCCACTGGCTTGCATTCTAGCTAAACTGGGAAACCAGGCTTGTCCGTTTTCTGGAAAGGCCTGGTGGGGAGCTTGCAAAATGAATGTTCTGGTGACCTTTTAGGTCCCCATTCTGCTTTGAGCTCTTTGTCTCTAGTGTGCCAAAGAGGAAGAGATGGGCCCCCAAGCCATTGGCAGAGGACAGAGATTTCTCATTAGCCAAGCTGCGGCTCGGCTCCAGCTTCTGGAGACTGCTGAGTCCCGTACTGGGTGGTGTCAAGCTGGATTTGATCTTGTGCCTCTGGACGTTGCCTCAGCAAATGAACCGTGTCTGAGTCAAATGGGGATTTTATTTTCCCTTTAGAAATTCTCTTCGAACTTAATAACAAAGCTACCCAGCACCCCATCTCTCCTGCCTCCACTCCACCCCGCCCCCTCAACACACACACAGGCCCAGGCCCACTTCTCCTACCCTCTGGAAGCATCTCTTAATTAATGTTTCTGAAGTCCAATGGCTTTAGGTTACCTGAACTTCCTCCTTAGAACTTCAGTATTCTGTGTGTCATGCTATATAAAAACTATGAGGATGTTATCCTTTATTGCTTTATAAATTTAACCTTTACACACACACATACTCCCTCCCCTACCAGACAGCATGGTCTTCAGTGTTTTTTCTATTTCACCCCACCCCCACCCCGCGGTGCCTACCTCAGAGCTCAGCTTCTACAAAGAGGGTTCCTCATTTAATCGTGGCCCTTTGAGAGGCAGGGCTCTGATATTCATTCATGGACATTTTAACAACACCACTTCCCATTTAGGCAGAGCCTTCCTCAACATTCTTTCCTCTCCAGCCCTTTTCTCCAGTGGAAGCAGGTCAGCCCTCCCTGCAGAATGGAGAAAACCTAACTAGACCCCAGATGCAGTCAACGGCTTCCCCAAGGTCAAATGGCAAACGGCAAATGGCAAAGGAAGCAACGAACATAGCCAGGTTCCCCTTGGCCCCAACACTCCTCTCGGCCATGCTGGCCATCTACATTTTCTCCTCAATTGCCTGTGCTGGACTCATTTTTTCCCCTTTATTCCAAAATGTCAAGAGCCACTGGGTGATGGGGAGGAGGGTCTTCACTGTTCTGCCCTGTCTTCTGAGGATTTGTAAAACTGTAAGAATTTTCCATTAAAAAAAAAATGCATCATTATATAATTTTTTTAAAAAGCCAAAGATGTTCATTGCAAGGTTTTAACGAATGCAGAAGTGTGTCACGAAGGCATCCTCTCTCTTGCCCCCCAGTCCATCTTGCTGCCCCTTCGGGGAGGTGGTCACCCTTAACTAGTGGGTGAGCCTTTCAAACGTTGGCTTTTACACATACGTGACTTAGCCACCCATGTATCTTAACTCTTCCAATACACCACGTGCAGGTTCCCATGTTACCAAACATGGAACTGCTTCGTTCTTTGTAAAGGTTTAGTAGTGCTGACCTAATCACTCTCCAACTGACGGGTTTTTAGGTTCCGTGAGCATTCCTGCAGAAAAGATTCCCAAGAAGTGAAACTTTTCATGCAAAGGGCACGTATGTTTTATATTTCTAAATACACTGCTAACCTGTCATACTTATTCACACTTGCACCAACCTTTATGAAACTGTATTTTCCCAAAATTCAATATTAATTTTTAAAATGTTTCCAAATAATATATACACAAATACCACTACTGTTTTACTTTGCACTTTGCTCATTACTAGGGAGACTGAACATCTCACACATTTATTGGGTGTTTATTTCTTCTCCTGTGTACTGACGCTTCATATTTCTTGCTCTCCCCTTTTTGGAGATATTTTGCTGCTTATCCATTTGTAAGAATTCTTTATAGATTATGAATATAATCCTTCCATCTGTTTTATCTACAGAAAATATTTTCTCCCAGACTGTTGTTTGTTTTTTAACTTTGCTTATAAAGTTTTTCACTATCAGCAAGATCTTACATTGAAATGTAGTATTCTTGAAATCTTCTTACGGCTTCTAACCTCCACACCTTCCCTACCCCAAAATTATATTACACACACACACACATACACACATGTACACATGCATGTGTGTGTATGTATATATTTTACTCACTCTTCCCTGATACATATATAATTGATTTATTGGGTTGGCCAAAAAGTCTGTTTAGTTTTTTCTGTAAAATAAAAGACATATTTTTCATTTTCACCAATTACTGTATTAATTTGGATATTTTGAGTGTGTCAGCTGTCTCCCACCTGGTAAAACATTGCTTGTTCTCCGTTAATGTCTCGATTTGATCGCTGTCAACTTCAGCTGGTCCACCCGACCATGGAGCGTTGTCCAGCGAGAAATCTCCAGCACAGAACTTCTCAAACCACTTTTGACACGTCCAATCAGTCACAGCACCTTCTCCATACACTGCACAAATCTTTTTTTGCATTTCAGTTGCATTTTTACCTTTCTTGAAGTCATAAAGCATAATGTGCTGAAAATGTTGTAAATTTTCTTCCATCTTCAATGTTAAAATAGCTGCACAAAAATTCACCAATTTTGATAAGTTTTTTTTTAATGCACGCTGATCTGACAGCTGTCACAATACAATCTGACAAAATTGTTTTGAATGCAGGTAAAGACAACTAAGTGCTACTAGAGTCACCTTATGGAAAAAAAAACAAATGAACTTTTTGGCCACCCCAATATATTTTTAAAAATTTGAGTCATCTAGAATTTATTTTTATGTACAGTATAGGCAAGGGTCTGTATTCAACGCTTTCCAAATATAATCATATCTGTAAGTTTTGATATTCGACAGGGCAAGTTCTATTCTGCCACCGTTGTTCGTTTTAGAAAATTTTCTTTGGTATTCTTATACTCTTCTAGTGAACTTCAGAATACGTTTTATTAAGTTATATTATCATTGGGATTTTTGAATGAAGATTGTATGGAGGCCATAGGTTAATTTAGGGACAAGTGATATCTTAAAAATATTGAATATACCCAGAGTATACTCTCCAATTTTATTTTTTGTTTTTTGGCCTTTTTCTTATCTCTAGCAGTTAAGTCATAGTTTTCTTCATTTTAATTTTCACATTTTTGCTAAGTTTATCCCTTAAATGTTGCTGGCATATAGGGAGCTACTGGTTTTAAAATGCTGAGGTTTTTTTTTTGTTTTGTTTTTTTATCCAACCACTTCATCCTTTTATTCGTTCTAACAGTTCTGACATTTTTTACTTCTCTTAGTTTTCTAGGTAAATAATCTTATCTTCTGCCTTTAGTGACAGCTGTTGCTTTCTTTCAATGTTTATAATTCCTACTTTAAAAGAAAACAACTCACTGCATTTGCGAGGCTCTGCAGATGAGGGGAAAGGGGGTGAGACTGGAGATCTCTGCTTGTTCAGACTCGAATGGAAGAAGGCTATGACCCTTCATACCCGGAGCACGGAGGTTTGTTCTAGTATACCAGCTGATGCAGTTGGAGAAATTAAGGCAGTTTCAACTCTCCCTCCCTATTCTACTGAGTCTTTTTTGTTTTTGTTTTTTAATAAGAAACGATGCATTACATTTCCTCAAATGCTTTTTTAGAACTGTTGAGACAACTATGTGTTCTCCTGTATTTATTAAGTCCGAGCTTGCTGAAAGGACCAGAGTGAACGAGATCAACCCCATGATGTAGAGTCTAAAACTACTGATGAAAGGCACTTCCAGGAGGGCCGAGGAGGGCTTCTGGAGCAAGGGCAGGACAAAGTGCTTACATCTGAAGGGAGATTCGAAGTTACCTTTAAACCCAAAGTTGGCCTCCACTTTTGTCACAGATGAGGCATGACTAAGCCTCCAAATAGTATAATTAAATCTAAGATGTTTATTATTCTTACCTACTTTTTAAAAATAGTTCATTTTTTATTGTATTTTTCCTACTACCATTTGCTCTTACACACTTGAACAAGAATGCAGTAGCTCACGTTCGTTCAGCTGACTGGTTAGGCAGCACCAATGGATGGGAACAGCACCAGTCTGGGTCCATATCTCCTCCCACATCAGTGCTTTCTTTAGTTTATGGCTGCATCAAAATAATAAGTTGTAGTTGCATTTACTACTCAACCCTCAAGGTTAAATGAAACACCTCCAACCCTTCTGACGTGCTCCTCGTGTAGCAGTTGAACAAGTAAAGCATCAGATTTGCAGCGGTCACGTCAGGCAGACACCATATTCCAGGGTTTTCAGTGATGCGCATTCTCTGACTGACAAACGTTAGTTTCTATTAAAAGAGGTTGAGAAAAAAGAGAGTGATTTGGTTTTGGCCAAAGGGTTCTCTATTAGGGCTGATGGGTGAAATTCCTTATGGTCCAGAGTTTTAGTCCCAGACCTTGGTTCACGACCTCTCTCCCATAACCGGTTTGGGGTCTGTTTGCTTATCATGACCTCCTGGGCCCCAGATAGTCATAATGTGAGTCTGAAATTGAACCATTTACTCTCTTCATGCCCACTGCTTTCAGAGAGAAGAAACCCACCATCTGGGCTCACAGCCTGCTTCACTACAACACACCTCTGCTTCTAAGAACCCCTTACATTGCAGGGAGCCAATGAACTCAGAAGACTCAATGGACTCAGCAGGAACACTAGGGGACCCATAAGGAGTGCTCACGATATGTACAGAGATGAAATAGAAATCTCACAAGTATCTCCTAAAGACACGGGCTTTCTGGATTCTGAGGCTGATTAGTCAATCCCCATTCCAGTGACAGGAACCTATTTCTTGTCCAATGAACTCTGCAGTGGCAGTCACCTACACATGTTGTCTTCCACGCAGCTTTGCAGTTTTAGACACCGTCTGTTTCCCCACTTCTTGGATCTGGGTTGACCCTGTGACTTGCACTGGCCAATAGAATGTGGCAGATGTGACCATGTCAGTTTCAAGACAGGGCCCAGAGAGGCTTTGCCTATTCCTGCTTTCTCTCTCTAGCACCATGAACATGCTCAGTCTAGCCTACTGGAGGGATGATAGACACGTAGGGCAGGCTGCCTAGGTCAGCCTCAATCACCTGCTCCCTTGACATGTGAGTCCAGCCAAGTTCAGCACAGCCACCTGACCAACCCACAGCAATTTCAGAGGCATGAACAAATAAACCCTCATTCGTGTATGCCACTGAGTGGTTGGGACTGTTTGGTGAACTTTACCGTGGCCATGGATGACTTACGTACAAGGTGACCGACTGTGCATGCGGGAGATGGTTACACAATAACACGGATGTTACTGCAGCCTTTTTATATGCACAGGGTAGGGGCCAAGCTGTGAACTGAGTCAGACCTGGGTTTGGAATCTGATTCTGCCGTCTGCATTTGTGATTAAAGGAACAGAAAGAAATAGAACCCATTTCTTAATATGGTCCATTTTAAAGAGGGGCTATTAATGATTTTCTTCCTTTTCTTTGTTGTTGTTGTTTCATTTTCTTTTGTTTTTATCTACCTCTCTGGGTTCCAGTTTTTTCATTTGCAAATGGAGATGACTATGCCTGCTTCATAGGGTTGTGTGAGAAATGAATGAGGTAATGCACATAAAAATAAAGTGCTTAGCATAATGCACACAGTACTTGGAAAGTACTCAATAAATTGTCTATATCTAAACACAAACACAAACTGTGGGTACTAGGCTTCCAGATGCCTCCTTGTCCAAGCCAGCGTGGTCTCTTCCCTCATCTACTGCCACGCCCTCCAAATTGCTCCCTCTCCTTCTACTCGTGTCTTGGAGATGCATCTTCACCCAGCCACTGGCAGGTATTCTAGAAGTGCAAGCCCATGCAGGTCACTCCCCCATGTCCAAACCCTCCAAAGGGTTACCGTGGCCATGCACGGTGACAGCCAAGGGTCCTCCTTACTCAGTGTGCCCAACCGCGCTGGCCCTCCTCACACACCCAAGCACAACCCCGCCCAGTCCCTTTCCCTCCAACATCCTTTTCCAGCTCTCGGCTGGCCTGGTCCTTTCTCGTCATCTAGACAGCAGCTCAAATGTCACCTCCTTTGATCCTCTGACTTGCCTCTACCACCCTATTTCATTTCCTTTACTACAAGCTTTAGCTCCACCTGAAATTATCTTTCGTGTTCATTTGATGTTCCTTGACCACCTCCCTCCACCCATGTGGAAGCTCCATGGGACGAGGACCTTGTCTCATGTGCTGTGCATCCCAGCTTCTGGGTGGAACCTGCATGGAGAAGACTCTCATTGCAAACTACCGAGTGACCGGCAACAAACACTCTCGGATCCTAACAAGGGCAATTTTGGGAAATAGGGACAATTTTTTCTTTTTATTGATTATATTTTGCAAATTACCTAGAAAAAACATTGTTTAAAAAAAAATGGACTTTGGTTACTTTGCACATACTCCTCTCAGCGGCTATGTCCAATGTTGCTGAGAGAAGACCTGGAAAGGGGGGGGGGAAAGACAAGCAGGAAGAGAAGATTAGCGAGGAAGGGCAACGGGCTGGAAGAAGAAAAGGAAGAGAGAGTGGAATTGAGACACTGAAGGGCTACAAGAATGAAAGGAGAAATTAGCGAGGAAGGGCAACGGGCTGGAAGAAGAAAAGGAAGAGAGAGTGGAATTGAGACACTGAAGGGCTACAAGAATGAAAGGAGAAATGAAGGTCGGAGTGAGGGAGGAAGAAGGGGAAAGGGCCAGGACAGGAGGACACAGAGGAGCAATACGGAGAAAGAAAAGGCTCAGGCAAAGATTAGACTAGAAAGACTCCCAGCAGCTGGGACTCTGCCATGGCTCCCATACTTTTCAAGTGTCTTAAGCCTCTCGCAGCTGATACACTGACTTGAAGGCAAAAACAAACCCCCTGCGCTCTTCCTTTGTGCCCACTTCAGACAAGGCGCCCGGTAAGTGCTGTCCACAAGTCCAGGACAAACACACTGAAAGGCTTGCTGTAAAGATGGCTTTGATCTCTGCGGCTCTTTTCCAAAGCTCTCTCCACACAGTAACAGGCTGTCAACAGAAGCATGGGTAAAACAATAAAGCCAGCTCAATTCACTATGTAAACAGTAGGGAGGGGGTCTGAGCAGGCAAATGAAGTGGAGTCTGGTGGGCGGGCAGGCAGGCCTCCCCAGCCTGCTGAGTAATCACTGTTAGCCAGGTCCAGGGGGAACTGGGTGGAGCCCTCGCTGTCTACCAGGCCCTTCCCCTGTATTAGCTCATGTAATCCTCACAACAGCTGAGTAAAGGTGGAATTATTCCTATCCCCATTTTCCAGATGTGGAGATAAAAGGAGAGACAGTTTAAGACAGGTTCAGAAGGGATCCTTTGCCCAGGGCTGCCCAGCTAGGAGATGCCGCAGAGCCTACTCTACAGTCTTTCCCGCTCTAAAACTCAAGTTCTTAGTTCCACAAATGCTCCTGGGGAGAGCGATGAACTTGGTGCTGCCTGAGTGAGCCCCATGTTGGGACCTGGGTGAGGGGCCTAACATACACCACTCCACTGAACCACCAGCCCACATTACAAAGGGTGGGGCTGGGTCCCACATTTTATGCATGAGGAAGTCGGGGTGGGGTCAGTGAGACAAAAGCACCTGCACAAAATCACACAGCTAGAAAGCTGGAAAGTCAGGTTCAGTTCAGCCTCAAGTCCACTGGACCCATAGCCCATGCTCTTTCTAATCCACTTCCCTTTCCCCCTCAAAGGGAGCGGGGGCATGTGGCTGGTGTCACTCAGGGGATTGAGCACCAGCCTGCAAAGCAAAACGTTGCTGGTTCGATTCCCAGTCAGGGCACATGCCTGGGTTGCAGGCCAGTTCCCCAGTAGAGGGAGTGCAGGAGGCAACCACACATTGATGTTTCTCTCCCTCTCTTTCTCCCCCCATTCCACTCTAACAATAAATAAATAAAATCTTTTTTTAAAAAGGGGAGAAAGAAAAGGGACCTTGCAAGTCCCTCCTCTCTAGACCACCATGTTCGTGGGCAGCAGATGGCCCCCCCAAAAAAGGCAGGAATAGCCTCCTAATATAGATAAGAGCTCCCAGGAAGTTATGGGCAACCAGCTACCCCACTTCCTCTGTCCCTCTTCTCTTTGCCCCACCTGCATTACCTCGGTCTTCCTGAATGGTGGCTGGTGCCAGGGGCATGTCTGCATTTGACACTGCCTCTGCTGACCACAGGGCCAGGGTTCCTGTCAATGCTATGTCTCACTCACTGGCACCTTTAGAGAGCTTCTGGGGAGCCTGAGACCATGCCTCTTTAGGAGGAGGGTGCGGATTCCTGGCAGAGAGCCTAACAGTCTCTTCTGCGGATAGGAAGTGGCCTTCTAAGGACATTTCATGGGGGAAGCATGCTTTGTATCCACACCCTTAAAGGATCAGTATGCCAATAAATGCTTGGCCTGTTTGGAGTAAAGAAAGGCAATGCTGCTCTGGCCTCTGTCCCCCACTTTGACCCCTCCTGTGAGACAGCATGGTTCATCAGAAAGCGTGGACAGACGTGGACTCCTCGTGGGTTTGCCCCTGCACAGCTCTGTGGTCCAGGGCCCATCAATCCAGCACCCAGGGTCTTGTTCCCTCGTCTGTCAAGTGGGGAAAAGATGCTCCCCTCGTGGGGCTAGGCCTGATGGGCAGTACATGGGAGGGCCACTTGATGGGTGTGGGGCCACACCTCTTTCTCACATACGCCCCCAGCTCCCACTTTCCTCTACCTGCAGCCCAAGTGAAGCTGGTGGGACGTCACCACGTGTGACCCCGTATCCAGGACAAGCACTTTGCCCTGGGATTGGGCATCAGTACCCAAAATGCCTGGGCTTGACTCAGCAGCTCCTAACTTGGCAGGAGCTGGGGCTGGATTAACAGGGCCTCTCATTCCAAGAGCGTTTATCATCATGCTTCTGGCCAAGGGCGTCAGCAAGAAACCTACCCCCTTGAACTGACTGAGAGGTGAGACTGGAGGAGCTCCTAACCACAGACTTATAGAGCCAGTTAAGGAGGGGTGGATGGAAGCTCCAGCCAGTGGTCAGAGCACCTGTGGGCCTACTGTCCCTTCTCAACACTGCCTCTGAGACAGAGTGCCCTCTACTCCTGCCCTCCTATGTTGGGAGCCTCTCCCCACAGCTGTCACAGCCCCTCAAGGTACAGAGAAATAACAGAGATGAACTCGCAGTACTGAGACATCAGCCTGCATGAGGACTATTTCAGATCTTACAACGCTGGCCCTCTGAGGTGGGCATGGAGGGTCATGAATGGGAAACAAGAGGCACCGTCCTTCACACACACACACACACACACACACACACACACACACACACACACACGTCCTTCCTCCCTCTCCATCCCAAAGTCCAGCAGGAGAACGCAGGCCTCTTGGTGCTTGTAGGGAATGCAAGGTGAGGGGAAGACCTGGGAAACAGGAGGCTAAGTCCCAGCCAACTGCCGACTGGCTTGAAGTCTTCGTATTATTTTGTGCTTCACCTTTCCTTCTGGAAGAGTAGAGGCATGATCCCTCCCCAGGCTGCCATGGCCACAGTGGGTGTGTTAACCAATGACCATTTCAAGCCTCCCTGTAACTCCCCACACTGGAGTCCAACCAGCAGGAGACCTTTGGAGGGGATGAAGTCTAAGGTGTCCTGGGCCCCTCCTGGGAGCCCCTAAGGCATGCGTGGTGTTGGTACCATCACCAGCACAGGGAAGCAGTGACGAGGGGCTCCTGCTCTCATTTGCATGCTGCACCTGGACCAAGATGGATGGCGTGCTGCATGTCCACAACATCACTCTGCTCTCTGACATTGCTGGGAAGTAGAGTCAAGGGGTACCTTTGACCTACGGAGAAACTGAGCCACTAAGCAATCTACCTGAGCACCCTCAGGATGGGGATGGCTTCTCACCAAGCAAGAAACAAGCTCACCCATACCTGGAGTCTATCTTCAGAGGCTCCTTCCATGTTTTGATGACAACACGCAGCCTCTGAATCAGCACCACCTAGGCCCCTGAGGTCTCTTTAATTGTCAGGGCTGGTGAAAATACACAGGCTTTGTCATTTGAAACCTGCAGTTTCTAAAGTGCTGCCATGGCGAATCATTAAGCTGAGTCTTCCCCTCTGGGCAACGCTAAATTTTTGTTTGAATTCAGAGGGTGGCTCAAAGCAGGGGACTAGGTAGGTGACAGGCTCCTGATGTCCACTGTGAGCCCAGGACGCAACTGCACACAAATAGCCCGCACCCCCCCGAACAACACCCCACCTCCTCTCCCCGGCCCCCCCAAACCAAGCCAAACAAACATAGGAAGAAAAACAGGATTGTTTTAAAGCCCGAGCTTCCGGATGAGCATGAATAGGTTCAGGTGTGTCTGTGGCTGTGCGGTTTCTCGAGGAGCTGCACAAAAATGCCTTCCTGTGTGAGCCTCCAAGCTGCGCGCCCACAAGTAAACATGCTTTTCCAAAGCTGCCCTGCCTTGGCTCCTGGCCAGTGCTCTCTGTCGTCCCTCCCACCAAAGTTCATGGAGAGTCCTAACTGGCCCTGGGCGCCACTGCGTACCGCTGCCTCCAGTCTCACCGTCGTCACTGAGCCACACGTGTCCTCCCGTCTCCCAGTGACCACCAGCCTCTCCCCCAGGCCTCCTCTTGCCTGGAGGGCATGTCTCCATTCTGTCAGTTAACCACGCACCTCTCGTGCAGGAGTGAGAAATGAACCACGGAGCAGAAGCCAAAGACCCCATTGGTTCTGGGGACTTGGGTGAGATTCCCTGGCTTCAGGGTGACCACTCATTAAATAATGGGAGGAAAGTCTGGGATGAGAGCAAAGGCTCAATCTAGCTCTAGCCATACATTTTCCTGGAAGGTCAGTGGAGGTTTTCCTTTGTGGTTCAGCACTGTCGTAGGCCAAGGGCGGCCAATCCACTATGGACTCGGGCAACTGCAAGACCTTCTGATTGGTCTCTCTGCCACCTGCCATTCTGTCTGCCGACACAGCCACCAGGTGACTCCTCCTTGAACATCTCTGCCATGATCAAAGGTGGCCAATGGCTTCCCACTGCCTCCCAGTCCAAACCCTCTGTCTGGCGGTCAAGAGCCTCCACTCTCGACCCTATAATTCCCACCGTGTGTTCTCCACTCAAGCCAAGCTGGTCTGCCTTGTTTCCTGGACATTCTTACCTCTCATCCTCTCCCCTCTACCAGGCCTACCACCCATCAAGTCTAAGCCAAGCCTTCCTCCTCCTGGCTGTCCCAGTGCTGACCACAACTTCTAACTGCCCTCACCTGTAATGTCTATAGCATACTGCACTTAGCCTATGCCCACCTAGAAGTTTTATCAGATTAAGTGACTCTATAACTTTTAAGCAATAACTGTTCTCAAACTAGATGGGAAATCTTTTCAGGCAAGGGCCTTGCCAATGTCTTGCATAGGGAGATTATTAACAGAGGCTTGTTGGTTAAAACTCATTTTTAAATGTTTATTGAGCACCTACTTTGGACTAGACTCTGAGAATATATAAATAAAACCCCAACCCCGGGAAGTACACAGTCTGGAGGCAGAAACGGAGGAGGAAACACACAGCAAGAATGCAGGGGCTAAGAGCTATGAGACAGCTTTGCCCAGGGAGTCAAAGGTTGGAGTGCAAAGGTTGATCACTAATCCAGATCCTTAGAGGGTGAGGAGGGACTCAGCAAATGCTTCTCAGAGGAAGATAGCATCTTGGTGGATTAGTGAAACTGGCCAGAGAGGTAAAGGGTAAGAGGTGATCGAGGCAAAGGGAACGGAATGTGTGAAGGCATGAAGATGTGAGAAAACTCAGGGGCCAGCCAGGTAATGGAAGGTACCTGGTACAGGTGCAGCTCAGAGGACAAGGAGAGGGGTAGTGAGAGTTGCAACCAGACAAAGAAGGACTTCAGATATTCAGACCTTACCCTCAAGGGGATGGGGGGCAATTGATGAAATACTGCTATGGCCACCCAGTGGGAAGGGGTCACGGGAGACTGGAAATGGTGAGGGTTTACCCCATATCAATGGCAGAGGAATAGGCAAGAGTCAAGAGAGTTGTTAATGAGGCGGGTTCAACAGGAGCTTCAGTCAATGCAACAGCGGAGAAGGAGAAGGCGAGAACAAGACACACTTCCAGGTTTTTGGCTTGGACAGCTGTTAGAGAGATGGAAAAATTCACTGAAAGAGGGAACACAGTACAGTGAACACATTCAGAGGCAAACGCAGCATGGCCGTGGACCCGTCGAGTCTGGAGAAGCTCTGGACCCCCGGAAGAGGCTGAAGGATGTGGATCTCAGCTTTGTCTATGACTCTAGGCTTCAGAAGAGAAATCCTAACTAGCGATACAGAAAACCTTGAGACTGCCCCCAGGAGAGAATACAGAGCCGGGAGAAAACCAAAGAAAAGGCCCTGGGAACCCTGACATCTCAGGGAGCAGCAGCAGAAGGACACTCGCCGGAGGATACTTCGAAGAGGCCAGGAAGGCAGGAGGTAAACTAGTTCTGGGACAAGCTGCTGGAATGGGACTGGCCATGGAGATGGTGCTCCCGGTTCTACCGTGAAAGCCTTGTGGGCAGCCACAGGGCCTCCTCGGCAAGGAGCTGCGTTGTTAACTCCACACAGCAAATGAGAAAAAACACGATGAGACCCATGAAATAATTTGCTCAAGGTCAAATAGTTGGAAGAGTACAATCAAACCAAGGCTAACTCCAAAGCCCTAACTTTCTTCCTGCACTTCCACCTCCACCCACGCACATCTGCCAGCAAACTTAATGCCAAAGGCTCGTGTCCGACAATTTCCTTCAAGCAACACTCACCTGGCTTCTACACGTGCAGGAACCCTGGGCTCTTACATGCTTCTCGGCATGTCAAGTGCCTGCTTTCCATTCTCTGTGGGAGTATTTTGTGAGGTGTGTTTGCAAGGGCACCTCGATTGGCTGAGCAACCCAGCCTAACAGAGGCATTCCCCCTTTGCTGTCTCTTGCACCCATACCTGAAGTTCCCACAACAGCTTTTTATTTTTTTTATTTTTGGTCTGGCGAGTGTGTGTTTGGGGTGCAGGGCGGTGGGGGTAGGGAGGATGGGAGAGGAAAATGCCTGTGGAGATGCGCTCAGCCACCTGCAATTAGACTTGTCTGTACCATAGGCTGTGTGAATAACGCAGAATAGGGACATTTTCTCCTTATTAGTTAATGATCATTCTGAGAGGTTACTAAATAAGTGTTGCTAGGCAATAGGAGCTGCCTGGAGGAGGGGTGGGGGTTATGCTAAGTCAGGGATATGGGTCCTGCGGGGAAAATCAACTTAATTCCACCAAGTCAGCTGGTAACCAAACAAAATGGATTTTGTGCCCCCAGCGTCTCATTTGGGGTGAGGTGAGTAATGTCCTAATTCTGCAGCCTTTGCTGCTGCTGCCGGGTACTCCAGCCTCATGCAAGCACTCATTACCACGAGGCTAGTACCATCCAACTGGCATGTACCTATGAGATGGGGTATCACGGGAGGGATTACACTATAAAGGAGTGACAGCTTGGCCATCAGTCATGTAGGCAGGGAGAAAGGGAAGACTATAGAGCCACATATAGAGTTTACAACAATCTATAATCTGAACTGACATTCAATAGGCAGGCATCTGATTTTTACATGCGGATTCAAGCCAAGACTTGGGAAAAGGTGCATACCTGGGTTTTCTCAAATAAATTCAAGTCCTACCTAGGAGAAAAGTTGCCAGGCACTGATTTAGAACAGGAATAAAGTTGGAGGGGTTTCTTAAATCTGGTTCTTACCACCCCCCGTCGGTGGGGGGAAGAGATGGAGGTAAATTTTCACTCATATTTACAAGCCAGCCTGTCGTCATGCAGTTCCCTAACACACGCTGGAAGAATATTCTAGTCCAGACAGTTTCTTAGAAATGTGTCGTTTCGGGAAAGGTGAAATTTTCCAGCTTGCGCTAAGGTTAGCCGAGCTACACCCATCTGGCTCCCGCCTAACGCTGTCGAAGGAGAAATCTGCCTGGGACCAGAACCTGCCTTTACACTTCACAGGCAGAAGGGGGTCTGGGTGGCTCCTGCATAGACAGGGTCTGGACACGAAGTCACGATCAAACACTGATGCAGGGTCTTCACTGTGTGGTATCTCGCCCATGAAGCCGGCGCCCATAGCACTGTGCATGGGAGAGGAAATCCCGCCACCCTCTGCCACCCTTCGGTGGACCAAGAACATCCTGACACCTCTGAAATACTTTCCCTTTCCAATGTGTCCATGAAGCCCCGTCCCAATCGGCTCAGATTTCCCAACACAAAACTCCTGAATGGAAGGCAGCTCTGTCCTAGTCAGGGGAGGGAGCTGCTGGGTAGGAAGACCAGCTCTAAGGACAAGCCTGGCAAATGGCAGCTGGGAGGGGCCGGATGGTAGTTCCTCAAAAAGGAAAGGAAAACCTGTTGTTAGATGAAGACAAATAGTCTTCGGGTTGGTGGGGGGTGTGGGAGGTAGGAGGTAAAGGTGTCGCCTGGCTTCCCAGTTTGGGCACCGTCCTTGGCAGCGGCCCCACAGACAGAGGCACATGGAAGAGGATGGCAAGACGTGGCCACAAGGGAAGGGATCAGAGCCCTGAAGGCCAGTGAATGGCTTCTGAAACAGGTTGTGGAGGTCAACTACCAGAACCGCTCCCTAAGATGGTAATGCTCTCAACAGGATTTCTGGAGAAGGAAAGTCCATTTTCTCTCTCTCGAAATCCATTGAGGCTAATGAAGCAAGGGGAAGGAGACACTTAATCCCCAAACTGGCGAGCTGTGAATCAGCCTGTGGACTTTTCATCCAGAAACAAGATAAGGCAGTACTGGTTTTGAATACCCAAAACCTGCACTTGCTTCTAATGGAATCCGAGGCAACGCCCAAAGAAACTAAATAATTCTTTTCCAAATGCCTAGTAGAAGAAATGGCTTATTACAAAACAATTACAGAAAAGTACCAAACTGAACCCAGTGTTACTTCCCTGGCTCTTTACAGCTTTAGTCTTACACTAGTTTAGTAAGTACCAGATTCCTGGAATGTTTACGTCTGTCTAAACAAAGCCCTCCAGTTTAACAGAAACTCCAGAGGAAACGGGGACTCCCTTTCTCCCAATCGGCCACGTGAAGGGAGGTCTTGCTGTTTGGATCTGAGTGGGTATGGCCAAGGCATCGTGATTGAGCAGCACTGTCTCTTCACGTCAGCCCTCCTTCCAAGGCCACGGTGTTCCAGCCTGGCTAGGGACCAGGTGCACTGGTGTTTAACAATACAGATGTTCAGCACCTCTTCCTTGGCCATCGGAAGCTCTGAAGATAGGGCCTGGGGTCTGTTTTTGCTTGTTCAGTAGAAGAGTAAAAGCCCTTCCGTGCACTTGGTGGGGGTTTGACCTAGTACATTTCTTTTAGAACCCACGTACGTTGAACCAGCACCGAGGAATTCCACACCTAGGAATTTAAACTTCAGATATGCCGTACAAGTATGCGAGGAATGGCATCCAAGGACGAAAACAAGCTAACAGCACTTGTTAAATAGGTATCCAGCAAATGGGATTTCACGTAGCTGGAGGATCTAGATGTACCGATCTGAAAGCACATCCAACAGATATTACGTAAAAGTTGTATAACATTATGTATAGTGTGTACTCATCTACTTCCATATTCCTACATACCCCACTACGTATATGATCACTGTAAAATAAAGTCAGAGCTGTACACTTTTATAAATGTACATCACTTTTTTAAACACATATATGCTTACAAACACAAAGAAGATGCCTGGAAGAGTACCCAAGAAACTGTTAATAGCTGAATCTGTGAATGGGAAAGGAGCACTCACCTGTGCTGTACCTGTACAGTTCTGACTTGACTTTAAAATAATCATCTTTTAAAATAATGACTTTTGTCATTAGGTATTTTGGGGAACATTTTCAAAAAAGAAAAAGAATCCACTAATGGTTCTCACATGAGGTCAAGGCTGAGAGCCAATGGAGGAAAGGGCCCCTCTGGATGTCAGAGGCTGGTACACTCAAGCTCGGAAGGGAACCCACCACCCACCCAGGACGGGAGCATTCACATCATGTCATACCCTCAACTTGCCAGAAGGTGGCGCACCAGAGGAAAGCACCCAGCTTTTCAGCCAAAATTTTTCAAAACCAATTTTTCAGGAACCCAAGTCCTTTTGCTACTCTAAGGACTATTTTATTTATGCCCAAAGCATTCTTTTCCACTGCTTCCACAAAGAAGTGGAAGGTTCCATACGTTTACACCATTTTTTCATTGAAATCCATAGGCCATTCAATATCTTCAAATACCACACTGGGTAGATGTTTTCCTGAACGGAGCTGGCAATGCTTGCCCAGACCTCCCTGCTTCCTCTGCACTGTTTTCCCTGTTGTCTCTGCTCTGGTTTACTCATCCCCTTATCTTTTTCCAGAGTCAATTTCACAAAAGGCGGGTGGCCATCAGCCATGTGGGACACTTGTCCTTCCAAATCTGTCTGTACCTTCGGCCCAACAAGCAGTGTGAGGCCCAGGGCAGCCCAGGGCAAGTGCCAGGAGTTTTCCTGCCCTCCCACTAACGCTGATTTTCTGGAAGTGGGTGTGTTGCCACAGCAACTGTCAAATCACATCAACTATGCTGCCTGTTACCTCTCAACGTCTTCTTTAAACACGTCACCTTTCAGGCACGTGACTCAGCTGCCCTGGCAGGGAGGGAGGGAGGGGGGAGTCACTTTGTGGATTAACCACCATACACATTCTTTGCATCCTCTTTTTCCCTAATTCTTAAACTCCAGTCCCATGTCCCTGAACACTACAACTGGAATTATTTCCTGTGCATATTTAATGAAAAACATCTAATATCAGCTGAGAGAGACCTCAATGGGTCACTTAAATGTATCCTTCCTACTGATGCAATTTTTGCTCATTCAAGACACATTTCATGGATCACCTCTGCTCTTCCCTCTACACCTCAATCAGAGTGGACCATTCTTGCCCTCCTGGTTCTACCTTGTACATCCCCTGTAACACTCTTATTCATCTATCTCTTCGCCATTCGTAACCTTCTCAGGTTTACTAATCACTGAATTCCCAACACCTACTAGTTCAGTGCCTGGTAAATAGATGGCCCTCAGAAAATGTCTGGTAAGAAAACAGAAAAATGCACTCCAAAACAAATGTGTGTTTGCTTGTGGTTCCCCATTAATTTTTATTGCTAGTATATGACAAGGACAATGAAGTGATGACAGAGTTTCCAGCTTGAAAGTAAGATCCAGATAACACATGTAGAAGTCCTTTTTTAAAGGGAGACTACAGGTTTGTTCCCTGAGATTCTCCTACCACACTCTTTTTTGGTCCTCATTTTGTGGATCCAAGAAGTGCGCTGAGAGGGAGGGAGGCTTCTCCATCTGGGGAGAAGCAATGAGGCCTGAAGAGGGAAGCCGTAGCTTCCCTCGAGTCCTCACCAGGCAGCCTGGCATCTGGTCCACACTTGGGGAGAAGCAGCCACATCCTCGCATGGAGATCTATTTTTGCCTTCCGAACTGCCGATGCTTCACTCCAGCAACTTGCCTCAGATGCAGGAGGGGAAGAGAACTAATATTTACCAAGGGCCCCTGCCTGCCCCGGGCTGAGGCTTTGCACACGCGGCTCCTGGGAAGATGCTCTCCCTGTGTTCTGAATCTGCAAGGAGCTCTCACCGGGCAAGTCTCTGAAATGCACTTGGAGGTGAAGACTGAGTGAGCACCTCCGACTCCCTCAAGTCCACCACCTGATGGCGAAGTGCAGACCTGGGACCCGGCCTGTCCACACAGCCACACGTGCTTCTTTACAGGGGTGTCTCGGGGTGGCCGACAGGGGATACCCAGGTGTGAAAGTCCATGCTCCTCTTGAGTGTGGGCATTTCCCTGTTGCTCGGGGACAGATTAACAAAAGGTGGGCACCAGGAGAATGAATCTGTCTCCTCGATTGACATGGACTGTGCTTGTGGCCTTAGCATAGTGGCCCTCAATGTCCCCAAGACCCCTCTAGACTGTCCCCAAATCTTCCCGGACCACTGTGTTTACCATTACACAGCGTTTCACGGGTAAGGTTATACCAAAGGTGCTGTGGGACTGAGAGTCATACAGAATCACTGAATTCATTTTTAAATTACATTCTTTATGACTTAAAAGCAAAGCCTAAGTTCTGAAAACCAGCGCCTCTCTGTCCTTGAAAATCAGACTCCCTGGGAGCGGGCGGAGGACCTGAAGGCCTTCGGACACAGAATGCATTCCGAGTAGCCCGACTTTAGTTGCTCCTTGTCCCCACTCCCTCCACAGCTGGGCTCCCAGCACCCGTCTACCACTGTGTTGTGCCGTCGACTCAGGTGTTCTGAGGTCCCAGGAGTTCTGCCACCTTCTACAAAGCAATGTGCCTTCTCACAGCTCTGCACATGGATTCTGGCACCAGGCTGCATGGCTGCGTGGCTGCGTGTTCCAGCCCTACTGCCTCCTCATTGTGCCCCCTTCTGCATTTTACCCAGTTCTCCGGCCTCATTTGTGAACAGATAAGAACAGCAGCACCTGCCTGGTGCTAGGAACGGTGGCACCAGACACTGTTTCGAGTTTTAATGGGAGAATATCCGGAAACGACTGGGCTCAGTGCCCAGACTGTTGTAAATGTGAAGGGAGGGTTAGCTACTATCACCCGGCTGTTCCTTTGCTGCCTGTCGCATTCGATGGCAGCTCTGTATTGAGAGAAAGGTTGGTGCGTGCTGCTGGGCACCCAAATCTCAGGATTGCCCCAGTCGGGAAAGAAAGTACACAGTGGCCGCCGGCCATTGCCCAGTCCACTGCCACTGGGGACGGTCCCCCCACTGGTGCCCCAGCCCCCCACAGTCCTTGGGGGAGCCAGCGTCACAGCACGCAGCTGAGGTCTGCAGGCTGCACCATGCCCTTCTACTAAGGTCGGCTTTGTGCATTGTCTGTTTTTCTTTGGGGCCGAGTTACGATCACTCTGGTGCGGCTTCTCCTAGGGCTAAGGAAGACTCCTTTTACATTCCAAGGGAAACATCGGGAAATCTGTTTGTTTCCCACAGAATGGCCCGTGCTCCCTCCGACCAAGTACAGCCAAGGAGAACGCAGCACCCTAGGGCACGAGGCTGCCTTGCTTTCCAGCCATGCTCAAAACAGGTGCACTTATTAATACAAGAGCTGCAAAGTGCTAGGAGGGACCAGGACCTCAGAAAACAGACTTGCAGTAACAACTGTTCAGCCTCAGGAGTTAATGAGCACAGTTCTCTTTTAAAAAGATTCCCCGACACCTCAATTGGCCTGTAATGTTTAAATTCATAAATAAAGTTTGTATAGGAATACATATGGTAAATATGTCAAATTGCTAATTCTGAGTGGTAGGAAGAAGGGAGATTGCTACTTATTTTATTTTTTTTATATTTTAAATCTGTCTCAAAATAAGTTTTCAAATGCCTCAGTCACTTGAATAATTTTCTGCATGCTTCTATCCAGAGACCTTTGTATTTTCTCCAACAGACTACTCAGCTGAGATGCAGGGAAGTGAGTAGCAGTGTGTGTGGGAAGGGTCAGAAACCTCCAGGTCGCCAGAAGGCTCACTGTATTGTCTCCAGTGTGGGCATGCGGCATGTAGGGGGCTTAGAATGAACTCTGCCTAGGGAGTGTGGAGGATATTATAAAATCCCAGGGTCTACCCGTTCCAACTCCTTGATCTGCTACTGCCCTGGCAGCAGGCCAGGAGGGCAGGGCCCACCGACGGCCCACGCCTCAGTGGTGGACTGCAGCTGCTCAGGGGTGGACCATGGGAGCCCCCGTTCTCTTCGGGGCTGGGTCTGTTTCAGCGACCCCAACCTCTGGCTGGGATGGGCAGAGGCGCCATTCCATAAACCAATCGAAGCCTACACTCAAAGAGGTCACACCCTAACATGCCACACACACAGAGGCATGCTCCTGCCTCTGTTAATCAGAGAAATGGAAGTCGGCATTTCTGAATCCGCGTCCCCCTGCATTCCGCCCTTTGCCCCACCCCTCGTGGATTTTCTTGACTTCATCAGTCAAAGTCCCACTGAAGGAGGAGTTAGGTGAGTTTTAAGAACACTTACAGGTAGGTGATCTTGGAACATGCAGGCTGGAGCTACCAACTTCCAATTGTGTCCCTGCCACTGAGGCATGGGAAAGTGGGGCAGGTTATGTCAAGATCCACCTTTGTTTGTAAGCATCCTAATCCTCTTGTCTGAAAACACTCTTCCCCCTTGACTAGTAAGTAACCAATCAGAAAACAGAAAAATGTTCACATAGAAGAGCAGTTTGCTAATGCCTTGGAGGGGCACCGAGCTGTCACATGTCACATGTCCACACTGCGCCTCCTCTGAGACCACCCTGCCCCTGGGGAGCTCGTGCCCTCCTACCACGGCCCTTCACAAAGGTGCACCACGTGGGACGGAATTCTGCCAGCACACCTGAAGATATCTCAGTGGGCACAAGGATTCTTTAAATCAATAATAACGAAAGGTCTCTGTCATTTCATTCCTTCAACAAACCGTCTGCGACAGCACGGATGGACCTGGAGAGCACTGTGCCAAGTGAAATGAGCCACTCAGAGAAAGGCAAGTACCATGTGATTGCACTTACATGTGGGATCCAATGGACAAAATAAACAACAGAAACAGACTCCCAGAGCACAGACGAACAGCTGTCGGGGGGAGGGCAGGGCTGGGCAAAAAAGGTGAAGGGATTAGGCAGAAAGGAAACAGACACAGCTCCTAGACACAGACACCAGCAGGGTGATCACCACGAGCAAAGGGGAGCGGGGCGGGCGGCAGAGGATAAAGGGGGGTGGACGGTGAAGGAAAGAGGGAGAGCGCACAATGCGGTTCACAGATGACAGATTCTAGAACTGTGCACCTGCAACCTATATAATTTATTAGCCAATGTCACCCTAGTCAATTCAGTTTAAAAGTTACCCAAGCACCAGCTGTGGTGTAAAGCCCGTGCTTAGGTGCTGGAGATGAAAACCTACCCAGTCCCTGCCTCTGAAGAACTTCCAGATGAAGTGTGCCACGTCAACAGGCACCTACCATGTGCACACAGAAATGCTTTGGCAGTCTGGAGGGTGCATTACGCACACCTTCACTGGTTTTATGCAAAATGAAAAAAAACTTTCAGGATTAAAGGACTCACACTGGCATGAGGACCTATTGATTTTTAAAGTAGGCCACATCCTGTCAATTCTGAGTGACAAGTGTCCTGTCGTTCTAATGCACCGAGCAACGCACTGGGCGTTGCTCCAGTTAATCATAACGTGAAGTCACACCGCCCAAACTCTCCCCCAGGTGGGGGCAGGGGTAAGAGCCTCAAGGTGCTGTCTCACTGGGTGGCAGACGGCAAGCAGCCAGGGCTTACACATTTACCGTGGCTGAGACACCGAGCAGATGATGCGCAACGGAGAAGTGACACCTGACACTGACCCCAGACCATCCTCAATCATCTGCCAGCGCTTCTGTCCCTCACCAAAGACAATGTGCCTAAAAAGTACCAATTTCACTTAAGAGAGGATGGGGGGACAAAGTTCCAAGTACACTTAAGAACTCGAACCCTTCCCCAATCCTTTCAGGAGACCTCTTTGACAGAGCAGGGCAACTTCCTCCCTCCAACAACTGTGTCTACCCTCACCTGGGGTGACGAATGTGACCGCAACAGCATCACTCTGTGAAGTGGCGCCCTTTCTGCCCCGCACCGAGCTTAGGCATCGACCAGCCACGTGAGAGCTTGGCATTATTTTTAAAGCTAATTACCAGCAGGTTTTTGAGACAGGTGGCATGGGTTTCTGTCACCTCCCTTTTGCCGAGTAAGCAAAAGCTTCACCAGGTGACTGGCAGGAGACTGTCTCCTGGTCCCTGAGGTTCTGGGCAGCCTCTCCAATGTGGGGGCTCCCGACTGGGGGCCTGCCCTAAGGAGCGGCAGCCTGGCATGTGCACTGTGCTGGAAAGGTTCCCTTAAATCCTGATGAGTTGCCGTGTGGCTGGGTAGTACTGGCAGCAAAGGCCGTGATCCAAGGCAGTAAACACTGGAATCAGAATAAGGCTCGGCACTCGAGAGATCTCTGTGGGATTCATGGGCTGGGGTGATGGGGAAGGGAGAGTTTGTCAATCACTGGTTACAAGAGGTGTCTATTTCATTGAGGAAAGAGAAGTCAGTATTATTCCAATAAACCTTTGTTTCCTAACCATTCTGGTCTTTCCTAAGGAGGGTTTAAACGTCCAAAATCAACTTTATTTCCAAACGCAAGTCAGGCTTCAGGCAGCCACCTATATAAGGACCGAGTATGAAGGGAACACTGAAAGAAGTCAGTCATACCACCTCCTCTTTTTGAAATTAGATACTTATTTTACTGAAGGTACAAGGATCTGCTTGGCCCCTGAGAAAAGTAAGAGGGGAGGTGGGAGGAGAGGTGGATAGGGGAGGGCACTAAAAAACGGCAACAGCAACAAAAATAGACCAGTGAGGGAAAACTGAGTGGACGATGTCCACTTGTTTATTTTAACAGTGTTTGGCCTTCCAGGAGGCTTGCTGAAGTTCCTTCCTCCGATGGCTGGTCTTGGACCAACATTTGAAAAGTCTTAGATCTTTGGAAAGAAAGATTTGGACAACAGAGTTGTTTTATCTGGGAGGCTAACTAGTTTACTCAAGAGTTCCAGGACTTTGGTTTTGATGTTATTACCTTGGCCTAAGTCTCTCGGTCCCAGGCGATCCTGGATGTGTTTACTGACTTAGCAAGGGAAGCCGGAGAAACGTGGGAGGGAGGGGCCCTCTCTGCAGAGGAGGCTGCCACGCTGAGCTGGATCACCTTGTTACCTAGGCGCCTTGAAGGTGACAGAGATGGGAGAAAGTCACTTTCTAAAGGTCCTATCTCTCGACACTCAGGAGAGGGAAACAACACTTCTCTAACTTACTCCCCAAATAGACACCGCCGTGGATGTTCTGCCAAGGAGTGATGCGAAAGTGTGTTCCACAGTGAAATGTAAGCTTGGCCTGGTGCCCGGCTCTCGGCTGTATCTTGCACAGAGAGCTTCAGGCTGGCGTAGCAAAGGAGCACATTTCTCTCCACGTGACTGCGAGAGCCAGGCAGCCCAAGCAGATTTCTTTGTGTTAATAAAATGTGATCTCTAGACTGTACACACCAGCAGCCCTGGGAAAACGTGAGCCAGAGAGAAGGACCCAAGGAAACCCATGGCCCTGGCTGAAAAGGGACAGCAGATGCCTGCAGACTCAGCTGTCTCGAGGCCAGGCATTCCAGGCTTGCCACATGCAAGAGGCAAACAGAGTCAGGGATGAAAAGACATGTCCGTGGCCTGGGTGACTGCTGCCTGAGATGTAAAGGTAACCCATGGAAACCCACCCCACAGGCTCCTGTGCAAATGTGCATTCTCCCTCGGTGGGCCATGGACCAAAGTCCTCTGTGCACACTTTCTCAGGAGGTGCAGTAAACTTGGGATCCAAGCTACCTTCCCCTGGAGACTGAGATCACTCTCAATAAGCAAGGAGTTGGACTCCTAGGTTCAATTGTGTGTATTCTGGTCGAAGGTGTGGCAAATACGCATATTTCTACTTCCTCATCCCACAGGGACCTGGCAAATGCAGCCAACTTCCTATGACCCCATGCAGCCATGGGGAGGGACTCCTAGCAACCCAAATAATCAGTGTGGGAAGGCCAGGACCATGAGGAGCTCGCTTTGTAGGCGACTCTTAATTTTTTTTTAAGTCCTCACTTGAGGACATGTTCACTGATCCTAGGGAGAGAGGAAGGGAGAGGGGAGAGGGAGAAGGGGGAGAGAGGGAGGGATAGAGAGAGATGAGAAAGAAACATTGACTGGCTGCCTCCCACTTGTGCCCTGACCACGGAACGAACCCACAACCTAGGTACGTACCCTGACTGGGGATCAAACCCGCAACATTTTGGTGTACGGGACAAAGGTCCAACCAACTGAGCCATCCGGCCAGGGCCTGTGTAGGCAACGGCTGCCTCACTGCCACTATGGCCTCGGCCTCCTCTGACCTCAGGAGGGGTCCACTGCTCAGTGTCTCCAGCCTGTCAGTCTACATCTGGGGGAGAGGGTGTCCTACGGGCTGAGGAGGAAAGGAGAACAGCTGCCTTGCTCTTAGGGCTTCAACATATCATCTCACTAATTTCCGGGACTTTCAAATTCACTATGCCCTCCAGCCAACCTGATCTTCCCAATTTGGCGATTGTGTTGGGGCCAAAAGGTGGCAGGGGCAGAGTGCCAGGACCCCAGGGAGCTTCTGAACCTCTTAGGGACTACACTGGAGACTGCAGGGTGTTACAGGCCAGTGGGCTCCTCTGGTTGAAGGGAGCGGAAGGTCCTAGAAGTCACTGCTCCTTGGCTCCCTGACCATGGGGAGGCCATCAGCCAAAACTAGCTAATTATGGAGCAGGCTGAGTTGAGGGGCACCTCCCAGGCCCAGGTGAGCCTTCACCGTGGTTAATCTGCAAACCTGTTCGGCAGCCTCAGGATAACTGAAAGTCAGTCTTATGCAGAGCTCAAGGGCAGCCATCGGAAATAGTAAGAAACCACAGTGGCAGAGGAAGTCGCGTCCATGCTCAGGGAGCTCTTGTAGAGTCTCTGCAGACAGTGTTTAACCCCAACCCACTGCCCCTCACTGCCCCACGCGCTCCTCAGCCCACTCCCTGTCTCAGAGTGACCTTGGCTCCAGGGAGCACATAGTAAGTGCTCAGTAAGGCGCAATTACTATTATCCCACTGGTGCAGTGCATGGACTTCAACTCAGGGGACTGAGAGACCTCTGGGGCATCAGGCTGGCTATGGAAAGCATATGGAGAAGCTGTGAAAAGCACCAAACTCCTCCTCAAGCGTTTTTTAAAGAAAGAAAAATCTGAAGAGTTTGAACATCCAGGAAAGCAGATCAACATGAAGCACATTCCAAAGGTGAAGAGAAACAGACTTCCGATTATGGGCTCCATCAGCATGGATAACTGAAGGTCATCCCCAAACCCTAGGTTGACTAGTAAATTCCCCAGTGCCTTCCTGAAGAAGGGGACAGCATTTCTGTCTTAAATATCAAGGATCACAGGGTGTGGAATGCTGGGGGCCAGCCTCCTGCTCCTTCCGGGGGCTGGGTTTCCAGGGAATCCGCAGCCGTGACCACTGGCCACAGCCAGCTGGGCTCTGTGGTTTGTGGCTGGAGTGGTGAGTCCCCAAACCTGTGCTCCTCTGGACCCACAGGAATCTGATGGGCACTGTTGGAATTACAGCTTCCCTCCACCCTGCACTTCCTGTCTTGTGAGCAGGGAGCAGAATCAACAGACTGCCCTTCTTCCATTCTCTCTGTTAAGCTAACCAGAATAAGCCCCCCTCGGAGAGCAAAGCAGTATGTGCCAGAGGCTTGGAAAAAACACTTTGCCAGGACACGGGACGCAGCATTGGCTTGAGTCCTTGACCTTGTGCCCAGCAGAGGAACATGTACCGAAGGGTCTTCCCACCCTGCTCTTGTCAGGACAGCAAATCCCAAGACCCATGGCAGCCATCCCAATTAATCACAGAACTCTTTCCACAGAGCCCAGAACAAGCCTCAGTCTGTCAAGGTGACCTTCCGAGCACCCACGAGTCCATCAAAGTGGCCATGAGATGGAACCCACTTTGATGGGAAGTCCTCCAAACCTGCATCCAGCCGCCTAGAGGAGTGGCCCAGGAGCACACCCGGCCACTACCCTTCCAGAAAAGTCACCATCAAAAGACTGAGCTATGGGCCTGAGGGGCTCTCCTTTTTTATTCTTCTTTAAAAATTATTTTGTCTGGCTAACAAACTATGGCTAAAGAAAATAAATAAATAAACCCTAGCCTTAGAGCAGACACTCCGGCCAGATAATTCGCTTTCAGGTTTACTCTGGATCGCTGAACGCTAGACAGAAGCCATGGTTCCTGTCCAGAACGCAGGCAATTTTTAAAGAAGTAAGTAGAGTTAATGTGGTTGCATTTTTTCCTCAAAGGTGTCAGCTGTCCTTTGCTTTGCAGCTTAGGTTTTTACACCTGTTCTCCTTTATGGGCGGCAGAATGATCCATGTACTTGCTTGGGAACAGTGTCATCTCCCCAAGAGGCTTGGTATTTTTGTACCAAAATCTGAGTGCTAATCTTCCAGTTCACAGTCATCTTAGAACACAGAGGCACAGAGCTAAAAAGAACGCCCACGTTTTACAGATAAGAAAACCGAGGACTGGAGAGATGCAGTCACCTGCCGAGGGACCCAACCCAACCCTGGCAAAGCGTCTCTAGAACCCAGAGATCTTTGGACATGGCCTACCTTGAAACTGTTGCTACGTGTATGTCCCTCTTGCCAATGGGGGAACCTAAAACCCAGTGGCAATAATAATGCTAACCCAATTTATACTTTGATTGGACTTTTACTTGGTCAATTTTCTAACTGGGTATCTTATTTGATATGATGGCACACCTGTGAGTTAGAAGGACACAGACTGTTCTCGTCTTGCAGAAGATGAAGTAAAACCCAGACAGGCCGATGGTTTGCTTGGGGTTCTACTTCCAGTCAACAGCAGAGCTGTGACTATACGCGAGAACTCTCCGTGGACCTAGGGAGGCGCCATGGGCCTTAAAAAGCCTCAGCCAGTGACTCAGAAACCTGAGGGTGAGACTCAAAAAGACTGAACTACAAGTACATTTTAGAAAAGGATCTTTAAGGACCAGATTTTCACTCTGCATTAAACCTTCCTAGGTGACAGCTCCGAGCAGGCCCAGGCCCAGGCCAGTTCACTGGCCTGCCCACTCAGGGCAGTGCAACCCTCGTGACAACCCTGCCATGGTCCAGGTGAGAAAACCAGGGGTCAGAATGTAGGTGACTTGTCCAGGGTCTCATGGCTTCTCAGGAGATGTCCGACTCCACATCCAATCTAGTTTAGTGCCTACCGGGTCTGACAGTGAGGTGCTAATGCTATTAGGACTGAGCTTCTCTGAATATCTTTATGAAAGCTTGTTATTTCTGCCTCAGAGATGATTTCATCCTGATCTCCATATGGTTTTTGGCCACTGAGATACGCCCGAATGTATTTTTAAGCTGCCTGCAATCAGAATGGAAGAGCTGGCGAAGAGCAGGGAAAACGCACCTTGGCAATGTGGCCGCAACATTCAGTCCTCTTGGGGGCAGACTAAATGCCAGGAAGCCAACGTCACTTCCCACATGAATTGATTTCGGACAACCTCTCACACCAAGTGCAGAGCACCGTCCCGGCTTCAGTCCACGATTTCTGGATTACTGTGATTTCACGTGCATTTAGCTGACTTAAACTTAGGAGCCTTGTGCGCGCTCTCTTATGAAACTCAGAGACATCTGATAGGACATACACACACGCCGAGGGAGCTGGAACGAAATGTCCCTCCTCAGAGGGGGCGAGCTTGCCTGGTTTGCCACCGGGGTACTTTGCTGTGCTTAGGACAGGACTGGCGTACGTTTACCAGCGTGTCCTGCCTCATCCACACGCCCAGCCCAGCACGCACTGTGCCCAGGCCATTGCCAAGAACTCCACATCTCCAATGTGGTTGAAAGACCCTCCCGCCAGGTGAACACCAATTCTTAAACTCGCCCACTTGCAGGCACCTCCTTGGAGTAAAAACTATTTTTGTACTTGTCTCCCACATAGTTTACTTTTGTTATCCCCATGTCCCCCCGTTTCCATTCTACTTCAACAGAAGGGTCCGCTTTTGCTCTCCGGGGCCTCCTCGCCGCACTGCAGTCTTGCAGAAGTTGAGAAGAAAGTGTCTGAGAGACTTGCACTAGGGGGAGCAGAAGGCCAGGGAGTTGGCTGCCATTGGAGACCTGCGGTCCCCACGCAGCTGCCCATCACCAGCAACTAGGGGAACTGCCAGTTCTGCACTTCCGGACCCTAAGGTGTCACCAAAAAGTAAAAAGAAGAAAACCCCAGCCACAAATCTGATGACATGTTTTGGAAAGTCTCGAGAGTGCTCAAGGAAACGTATAGAAGTTCCATTTCACCCTTTACCCCTCACCACCCCCTACCCCGCTCAAGGTCTTCCACAGGCACAGAGTCAGAGGATGGTGGGGGACAGAGATGAAAGACACAGCCCTGGCCCATGGAGCCCCCATCTCTCAGCAAAGCTCTCCACGAAGGCGGGCCCTGCACTGGAGCAGGACCACGGCCACCCGCGTCTCCCCGTGCAGCACTTCCTTCATGGAGGTAACAGACAGGATGCTCACCACTCTGCCTCCTCATCCCCCTTTCTCCACTACAGGGGCTTGAAAGGTGAGGAGCAGTTCCGGCAGTTCCGGGCCATCACTGCCACAGCACAGGAAGGGCCCCTACGTAAGTGTCCACAGATGACGACGCAGGTGGAGGAAGAGAAGAAATAGTGATCGTGGCACATAAATAACAGGGATGAAAGCCACCACTCACGGTGCTGAGTGCAGGAGCACCGTTCTGTGTGCTTCACGTTTATGATCCCCCTGGCTCCTCCAGGAATGCTCTGGTGCAGGTGTTATCAGCCCCGCATACAGAGGAGAAAACAAAGGCAGAGGAGCCACGGGGCCAGTAAACGTCAGGGCCAAGGTCAAAGCTGAGGCTGGAGGTTTAACCACCACCTTATGCTGCCCGTTGATGAGCAGAAGGGAAGAATAAGAGGAGGTTGCCCAAACCAATGATTGTTTCACTGTGAAACTGCAGAGGAGGCCAGCATCCTTGGGGATAGGTCTAGGACATCCTCTCTGATGGTAGGTAAATGAACAAAAATGCTCTTTTGATTCCACATAATGATATGAAAATTGAAGTTTTAAAAATATAAAAATTTAGTAAGGTGGGACAAGTTGGGGTTGGAGACAGAGACAAACGACAACAATTTCATGGAATTACTAACCCAAATTACTGAAATGCCAAGTGACAGAAGTTTTCTTGCTAGTCACTAATGTACACTGCAATTAAGAACAATTTATATACACACAATTAAGATCTTTACAGCCTATTTGGTACGTGAGTAAGTTAAGTGTGCCTCCCCAAATTATGTGTGCATAATTAATGTGTTTGGTGATATCTTTCCTTGTGAAGAGGACAGAGAAAATAATTTCAATTTAATGAATTTAAGATGAAGTGATCATAGACGCTGCATCAATGGAATGTTACTGCCGGGCCAGCTTGTGGGGAAAAAGAGAAACAGAGTATTAGTAAACTCAAATTGCTTCGTTACCGGAACCTCCCGTCATTCATCTTCAAACTGCTCAGGAATTCAGTATCTAAATATTACTAAATGGCTTGTTAGGTTGGGGTAAATTTCACTTATAATGCTAAAAAATTTATTTTCTGGCATGGATGTAAATATTTTAAAAATTATTCAGGTGTCATTTGCCATTTGAAATAAAGACACTTTAGATTCTACCAGGAAAAAAAGACACCCACCTCCCTAGGGAAAGCATATTCATATAAAGAAATCAACTGCAATGAAATAAACTCCATGCATTTCTCACAAAGTCAGTTTTACAAAACTGTTTTCTTAGTATCAGAAGCTGTATCAGACTTTATTTCTATCTTTACATTTTATATAACCTACTCTCTCCTCTATAAATCTCTCAGTGGCCTTTGGTCTTTTCAAAGCAGTATTACTTTGACTGGATCTGAGATCTCCACCCTATTTTCTTTTTCAAGTTTTCTCTAGCAAAGACCTCCACACCCCCCGTCCGTGATACTGAGCCCACAGCATAATGAATCCGTTCTAGGGTGAATTAAGTCCTCCGTCCCATCCTGGGGGCAGATGGGGTTTGGCTGTTTGCCACTCTCTTCAGAAGAATGCTGCAGGTCTTGGGGACTGTGGCCTCTGTTCTGGGTAATCTGATTACTGCATATATAGATGATCTTGTTCATCTGGTTTACAGCATCGATCCCATTGGTCAGGGCCTGGAGGCACCCTTCCCAAAACAAACCTGAGCTTTTCCCATTCAATTCAATTCAAGAGGCATTTCTTGTGCATGAATGGACAGCCTTGCTTAACTCTGTCCATTAAAGTGCAGCAGTGAGACTTCCCTTCTCTGCTCTGCTGTCCACGCCTGGGTTTCTCAGCAAAGACATCAACGCACACTGGTACGCAGAGCTAATTAGAAAAGAAAGCCTTGCTCTTTCCCACTCAAGGAGTTTCTGCCAAAGCATTTATTTCTGCTGATCCATTTATGCAATCCCACTTTCTAAGAGCACATTTTGTCACAGATGATTTAGTGTGGTAGCTCCCTCGAGCATCTTTCTGTAGCGCACGCTCATTGTTTGTGGGAATCTAGGGAGAGAGGTTTAATTAGCCATGCGCCATCCCTGATTATAAGACCCCAAGTCCCAAAGCATCTTCCAAAATCATTCATGAAAAAACAAAATCCTAGATTAAACTTCTAAAAACAAAACTTTTAAGGGCCTTGTGTGACAGTGGAACTGTGTGACTTTTCAGGACAGAAAATAAGACTGGATCCCCATTTTGAGCCGGATGGGTAGGCAGCTGAGACAGTAACAATATTTGTTAAAGTCAGAGAAGAAGGAAAAATGTGTTAGGAATTTCCACATTAAGCCATGGAGTGTGCATCCACCAGAAGCCAGGGTAACAGAAACGAGTCCTGTGTCACTTTCCTCCGACAGACACTCCTGCAATTGTCTACGACGCAGAGCTGGAGGTGCACCTGCACACACCAACTGTTACTTTTTACTTAAGTGAGCCGGGGTGGGTTATGACAGCCCCTCCAGCCCTCTCGCATCTTGGCTTGACGTCAGAGCACACTTTGGGGCCACCCAGCAGCTCCCACCCCTCCTCCCAGAGCCCGGGGTCCTCCCACCAGGTGCCATTCCTCCAGCTGAACTCCTGGCACAGAACACGTACCTGTGCCCACCCCACGGCCAGCTTATCTGAGCGCGCTGTGTGGTAAGCTCCCGTGTCAGGGAAGAAGGAAGCCACAAATACAAGGTCAGGACTCCAGAATGTAAAACTGTAATAACGACTCCTTTGTCTCTCAGGAGTAAAATTAATAAGCTGGCCAGAAACATAGCGGAGTATTTTTAGCTCGATATTACTGCTGCAGGTAATGCCTATAAGCAGGTGCTGTTTGGACCGCCGAGGCATTAATGCGCGCCTTCTCGCTCTACACACACACACACACACACACACACACACACACACACACCAAACACACACTCACCGAAATCAGTTCCCTACACTTGTTTGCAAACCTAGTAAGCTTTATAAAATAGAAGCATTTAAATGTGATGAATGTTAATGCGTTTGGGTTTATTAAAATCTATTTTTCTACTCCTATGAGACCAGGCCTGCTTTTAGACTTTTAAATTCTGAACCATTCAAATCCCTCAAATTATTTCCTTGCCAAAGAGTGTTTCCCCCAATCACCCAAATTATGGGCTTTATAAGTGAAATCTAAACCCTGTGTTTTTGAATTACTTTGTCTAGATCATTAGAACACTATGTTTTGAAAAGCTGTTTGATGTTCAAGGGAGAGTATTTATTTTCCAAACAATAATAATAAGGAAGTCCCGGTTTGCCAGAAGAAACTATTGTGAAGTATCTAAAAATGTTTCCAATCCAACCTTGAACCCAAGTGGAAATGTCCGCATGCCACTTCCCTACTGAAAAACCTTCCAGGGCTCCCCACTGCCTGCTGGACCAAGTTCAAGCACGGTAGCCTGGCATTCACGAAGCTGCCAGCCTAGCTGGCACCCACCTCTCCAGACTCATCTCCCTGACTCCTTCCTATGAATTTTCTGCACCAGCCAACTGGATCTACACCTTGTTCCCTAAACACCCAGCAGGCATTCCTGCCTCTATAACCCTGCCCACGCACCATTCTGGCTCCTGCACCTCTCACTCTGGGCCCAACAGAAGGTCCAACTCTTCCAAGAAGCCTCGCCCCAGGCACTCTTGCCCTGGGCAGTGGCTGCTTCCTGTGAGGTCTGGCAGATCTTATTGTCTGCACTGCTCCCTCATTTGGAAAGATGTTACTCACTTTCTTTCACGCTCCCCTTTCTGCAGGAATCAGCGACTTCGTGAATCCATCATTTGGCTCGGAGAACACACTAGTTTGTCCTGTCACTCACCCTTTTCCCTACATGTTCTATCTTCCCTACCTCCCTTACAACACTGCCATCTCCTTGAGACCAGCAGCCAAATCGTGCTCTTGCCTGTCTGCCCCAGGGTGCAGCGCAAAGCCAGCGCTACTTCTGGGCGCCATCCACATCGCCCCTACGACTTCTCTGTGGCTTTCCAACCTTCATACCAGAGAAAAGAAACAGAACCGACTGGTGGTAGAGGGCCACGCTGGACCCTTTGTGCACATTTGCTTTAGAAAGCTCACATAAACCCAACAAAGAAGTAACTTTGCACATGAGAAAGTGAAGGCTCAGAAAGAATAAGGACTGGCCCATAAAGGGCCGTGGGGGGAAAGAGGAATTGCTGCTCTGGAGGGCTCACGTGAAGTCTCGCTGGTAGCAGGAGGATGAGCTGGACTGGACCTTCTTCCTCTCCCAACACCGTAACAAGCCCTTCTAGTTTCTTTACCCCTGAGGCCATTACGTTACATCAAGTTCAATTCCTGATGCCTATTATTAAAAATGCAATAGTAACATTGATGGATGGACTGCCTTACTAGCAGATATATCATGGAGAAATCTTCTAATCAAGAACTTCCTTGAACTGCATTTTGTTTGTTTGATTTTTTTAATTTAGTGAGTGAGGAGGAATGAATAAAGATTACAGTTAGTGACCCAAGGTTACCTAAAACTCAGAGGCCAGGAGAGGCAGATAAAATTGAGGTAGAGAAGCAGAGAAATCTAAATTGCTTGACCATAGGCCTTTATTGGCTAGGAAGGGAAAGGTATGGAGACTCCAGGGCTAGGTCCTCCCATGAGAAATGAGGTCAGATGGTAGTGAGGATGCCTCTCACAGCAGCGAACCGTTACTGAGCACTTCCTGGGTGCCAGGCTCCGTGCCAAGCACTCTGCATGCACATTGGCTCCTAGGGCCTTCTACATCCTATGAGGCAGGCCCAATACTATGCCAAAGTTCCAGATGGGACTCAGAAGCTCAGGTCACTTAAATGACCTGCCGAAGATCACGAGTAAGCACGGCCCAGTCGGGAGTCATACCAGGTTGGTTGGTTTGTTGGATCTTATGCTTGGACGCATCGCGATATTACCTGTACCAGACCTGTGTCTCAAACACAAGGCATTCTGATGCACGTTGTGAAAGGTGAGCCAGCAGGTACCTGTGGCTTAAGGAAATGTAAGTTTATTCCAAAACGATGGTTTAGTGGCTTCGGGCCGACACTTGTGGGGCAACAGCAAATATTATAGTGAATGGAAAATATTCTCATCCGTTCCCATTATAAAATCAAATACAGATCTTGTACCTCCCTGTCCTTCTGCCATGTATTCTTTCCCAGTGTTTTTTTTTTTCTTTTTAAACCTTATTACTTCTCCTACTACCTTCCCTCCTCCATTTTCACTGCTGAGACATAAAAAATGATTCCTGGGTGAAAGTGATTAGTGCTGGTTGGCAGAGAGGTTTCTGAGAAGCTTAATAAATCACTGCTGTCCCCTCCTCCTCTGGCTTTCTACTTTCGGATGTTATCAAGGCTTTATTCTTCCCACCTCCCCCAGCCCTTTCCTTCTCCTCTACCTAGTTCTGTCTCTACATGGCTATTTTTTCTAGTCTGGTAAGCACAGTGCTGAACTGGAAAGACTCTGCCAAGACCCTTGGCAGGAGCTGGCCTGCAGGAAACCTGCCCACCACAGTGATGCAGAGAAGATGGGGCCTCTGGGCAGACGGGCAGGAGACAGGGCCAAGTTTGGGGTCTGGCTAGAATGTGGGAGAGAGCAGGTTTCCCTGGCATCTGAACCGCCCTACAGAGCTCAGCTCTCTCATACCAGGGTCATCGTTACAATTTCTCGCTGGCACTTGCTGGGCTTCTCCTGGGAAGAGAAGCAAGCACGGAGGGGAGGGGAGCGGAAGCAAGCAAGCACACTACCCCGAGTTGGGAGAAGCTCTGCAGGGCACAGCCACGTGCCTGAAGCACACAGTCACACAGGCAGGCAGCCAGGGTTGCCAGGGCTCACACGAGCTGGTCCTTGGAGTGGCTGGGGGTTGGAGTGGGGATGGTGCTGGGCACCAAGTGAGTGGCTGTTTCTACAGGGGAGGTGCTAGCCCAGAAGCAATGCTGCTGGGTGACCATCAGGGGAGCGACTTGTCCTAACTCAGAATGAAGAAGAGTCAAGCAGGTTGCACAGAATATTGGGAGAGCTGACAGAAAAATATGCATGTCCTATTTTTGCAGAGGGAAGGGGCCTGGATGGAACAAATCCCAAGTGAAGAGCAAGGGCTGGGGATACAGTCATTCTCTCCTGCCCCCATGCCGCTGGCACTGTAATGGCAGCTCCAGCACTGGGTCTCCGTGGGCCACACGCCAAGCCACCCTCTGTGACGTGGTATCTTACTGAACACGACTAAAACCCCAGGAAAGGGGGCTATTTATAGTCTTCCTTCTACTGATGAGTAAACTGAGGCTTCAAGGGATTGAGAAATTGACACAAAGTTACACAGAGGATCAATGTGAGTCCAGGCTGTGGACCCAAGTCCCTGGGGCTGCAGCCTATGCCCCCAACAAGCACGCTGCCCTCTTCCATACCTCTCTGAAAATACCTCTTGCCAGAAGGCTGGGAACTCCTGCCCTGGGAGGGTCACAGCATGACACAGCCAAGAGACTGGGCAAGCCTGTTCTCCTCAGGGCCTGGTGGGGAAGACCAACTCTTGGAAGAGACAGAGAAGGGTCTGCCTGCCTCCACAGCAAAGCCGACTCTCCCTTCTGTGTGATCTCCTGGATCCTGAGGCTCTCCCAAGATACTCAAGGCCCAGAGCACAGCAACGGCCAGTCACGACGCTCCCAACCTGCAGGCGTGTCAATACACGGGGTGGGAGACATACAAACTGCCTGCACGTAAGGGGAGGGAGAAGCTGAAGCTTCATCTCATGGGTCTGGGAAGAGCAAGAGAGTGCCGGTGCCTCGGCAGGACCTCTCGCCACCCCAGAGCCAGCCGCACAGAACCCCCTCCACCATCACTCAGATCTCACAGCCAGCGTTGTCCTTCCACGCCGAGACCTTCTCACCAGGGAAGGTCAGCAGAGATACCACCAATTCCAGCCAAAGGTGCCCGGGGCTCCGCCCGACCTCCCTCCTCTTCTGTGCCACTCACTGAAGCTCCCCTCTTCCCACACACCCCCGCATGGGTTTTCACTCCACCCTGTAACCAGCCTTCACCCTAACACAGTCTCTGCGCTCGGACCTGGAAAGAGAGCCTTTTCCATTCTCAGCTGAATATGGGTCTAACAGTGCAGGACACCCCCAAGCTATTCAAAGAAAAACCACCAGAGGAAACGATTTCAACTCTGGCTTTACAAGCATGTGATTTAAAAATAACTCTGCCTTTGTCTGCTATAGATGACTTTCCCTAAAGGGACTGCTGTCCTTAAAGCAACTGCTCAATTCGCAGGGCAAACAGATCCTTCTTTTTCCAGTACCCAGCACTTCCAAGTGCCGCCTCTGGTAGCACCTGAAAGGCAAACACTGATGGGGTCAGGATGACTCCACCATCTCCGCTGGCCTGGGTCAGCTCGGAAGCTGCCCCTCAGGTGCCAGAAGAGCTGGTGCAGGTGGCTAGAGCATCGGCAACCGCCAGTCTTCTGCCTTCACTAAGATGTCAGCCCAAAGCGCTTTGCCATCTCCCCAGAGCCACAGGAGGTTTCAGTGGGCGCCTATGCCATTTCTTCAAGGAGAAGTGTATTTCTACAGGTATTTGATCCATTCCTGGATCAGAGGGATCAGAATGGGTGCATAAAATAGGAAATGGGGTTGGGGGCATTCATGGTAGACAGTGTGAGAACTCGTAAGAACGCTCACCTTGTCATTCCCAGACACGTTCTGGGCAGACCTAGAAACGCACAATGTGTCACCGTACGGCTCCATTCCCTTTCAGCCAGACAGGGAGCCCAAATGACACAGTGCTACTGAGCATAACTCGAAAGATGCAAACAGCAGAAAATAAATGTTTCATAATATTGCTCTTGAAACTGTCTCTGGATTAACCTGATGTCATGGCTTTACAGCTAAAAGTGTGTAGCTATGCTCCTATTAACATTACATTTCTTCCTGAAACCTAACTGTCCCCTGACATTCTCGAGGGTTTCGCTCCAGGGCGTTACAGGAGGTGCAAAGCCCCCGCTGCCCCTGTGACAGAGTCCTGGATTGAGTCCTGAGGTTGCTGTCCAAGTTGAAAGTCTACATCAGTAGTTCTCGACGGGGTGATTTTGCCCCCAGAGGACATCTGGGCAGCAACGGGATTCATTTTCACTCATCACAGCTGACATGTGTGTGTTCAAACTTCCTACAATGCACAGGACCGTCCCCACAGCAAAGGCTGGCCTGAAACGCCAACACTGCCAAGGTTGAGAAATCCTGCTCTGGACTGAATTTATGCAATTCCCAGAATACTCTAGGCTACATCTGTCCGCTTCCCTTCTGAGGACTTACTTTCCCCAAGATTAACTTGGTATTTCTAGTCCGGTCGCTGGTGTGATTACACAGCACAAGCAAGAACTTTTTCCTCTTTCAGGCTTGTTTGTGAGACGCCCTCCACCAGGTCCGCACCCCCTATTATAACCCTCATCACGATCAACACTGCATGAACAGCAGAGGGTTATTTTATCTGCATCTGGTATTTGAAAAAGAGCTTTAACTTCCTTCCTTCTTTGATAGGAGTATCATTGAGTTTTCAATTGAAAGAAGATCATCTTGGAGCGTGTTTCCATTATCAAAAAGAGACATTTAAATGACGAGTTAAATATTTGTAGACCGCACTGCCTCCTTGGATCCTAAGGCCCTTCCTTCCTCCACAAGCTAACAAATGACATCCACTGAAACTCAGGGGCCCTTGCTATGGATGGCGAGTCTGACTAGGACATCTCGAGTTCCTGAGAGTCGTTGATGAATACTGACCCTAACGAGCTCTGACAACAAATGACTTTTATGGAAGCTTCAAATCCCCAAACCCTGATTCTTGATTCTCACTAGGAACCAAGCTGTGGGGACCTAATATTTGCAGGCCTCTTGGGAAAAAATACAGTATTTCTAACACGGTATACCTTGTATTTGGCAAAGGATTAATACTTGTCAACTGAATGAAAGTGTTAGGGTTGAAACAGCCCAATCCAATATCTGTTGGTCCAAATTTCCTGACATTTCTCTCCAGAAGGAGTTATATACTGTACCTAATTACTTTCAGAAGGCATTTCAAGAGACAGGGATTGGAATAAATGATAAAAGTTGACACAGAAATAACAGTGACCATAACTGCTCTCATTAACAGAACATTTGTGCTAGCAGTCATTTGGCCTTTTTATACAAATCATCTCTAATTGTCGCAATAACCCAATCAAATAGAACTTATACCATTCTCTACAAAGGGAAACTGAGGCTCCAGGAGGTTGTCACCTTGTGAGGTCACACAGCTACAAAGAGGTATGTCTCATTCTGCAGAGCAGAATGACTGAGACACAGCTGTGCCTTCTCACTGGGGCTCTGTCCCCTTCTCCCAGTTTTTTTTTTTTTGCCCTGCTTTGGTTATTTTGCTGGTTGCGTGTTCCTGGGAAGAAACTGAAGACAATACCACTGTGCGTTCTTAGTAACAGGGACTCGGGTTCACATGAAGGAGGATTTCCCCAAGCTCCTGCAGCCTCCGGGGGTGGCCAGAGGTCAAGACTGAACGCCATTCCAGGCAGTAGCCTTGAGTTACCATTCAAAGTAGGACTTGGAGAAGGGGCCAGCACAGAGAGCTCTGAATGGGAGAACGCTACCTCCTGTACTAATAATACTCAAGGGGTGTGCTCTTCCTCCTTTGCCTCATTTCCTTCATTTTAATCTTGCTCTGTGTGTCACAGAAACTCTACCCAAGTCAAGGACAGCGGGTTCAGGAGTGATCTCCAGCACAAGCCTCCCATTGTCCTGCTTTCTGTCTTCCCCTGCTGCGAAGGCCCTCAGCTCTGCAACCTTCCTGACAGTTTACCTGGCTGAATCTTTGTTCCTGGTTACCTGGGCACAGAGAACGGTCTTTCTTCCTGTTCCCTTTGTGCTACAGAGTGCTGGAGGCCTGAAGCCACAGTGGCCTCAACGCGTGTTCACGCCTGAGCACTGGGCAGTGGGTTCTGAAACACTGGTCGCTTCAGGTGAAGTTTTTGTAATATTTCAACACTATTTACGGCCGACCTTGTGGCCTTGCAGGCTTTCATACAAGTTGATTAAGTGTGACAGACAGATGAAAATGAAAAAAGGAAATGTGAGAGCAACTTGGTTTACAGGAATACTAAAGAGAGAAATATGGGGTCTGGTGTTGAAAAAGGCTAATTAATATGAGAACTGCTTTTAAATTCAATTTTCTCAATTACTGACAACACGAGATGGAAAGATAAAAAAAGCTCTCTGCTCCACACCCATAACTCACATTATTTTTCCCTTTAGTCCAAGACAAGGATGAATATGGGTAAACCACAGCTTTACGGAGAGTCTACCCAAATCACTCAGCAAGAGCTTACTATCTGTGTGTTTAGGGAATGGGGAGAGAGACAGCAGAGGAGACGGACACCGGCATTGTCCAAACCATTAACTTGTAAGCTGGTATTTCTTAAACCGCAGTCCTTGGGTCAGCTTTATTAGAACCCCCCGGGGAGCTGGTTAAAAATGCATATTCCTAGGCCATGACCCCAGACCTGAACAATCAGAATATCTAGGGTAGGTGTCCATAGAATCTGCATTTAGCTGGCTCTCCAGGTGATACAGATGCTCATGGAAGTGCGACAACCGCTGCTGTGGGTGAAATGCGGGGCGGGGTGGGGGGGCGCAGGGGGAGGGAGTAGGTTTACAGTGTAAGCATGCAGAACAGTTTATTCTTGCATTATTATTTATTATAGTATCATTTTTCATACGAACAACTGTAAACCTGTGTTTGCCCCATCCTGTATAAGGTTCCTTTTTTAGAGTGAGCTAAGTGCCCCCTGATGAAGGTGTTTATGCACCCCCCCCACCCCTCCCTTTAGCCCTGCTCCCCGACTGGACGGAGAGCCTTCCGAGAGTTTACCTGGTCTGATGGGGCTCTGCATGCAGTTCGGGGACGGGATGCCGGGGTGAATGGGTGCGGAGGCCCGATTGCTGAGGTCCATGACGGAGGGGGCAGCTGAGGAAGCCGGCTGCAGCCCGGGAGGGTGCGGGCTGTGGTCATGCTGAGGGCTGGGGGGAATGCCATTTTCCGACAAGAACTCCTCCAGGTCCATGTATTCCAACTGGAAGGTATCTCCATCATAGGGAAGGGTTTTGTCCCATAAGGTGGGTCCCAAGAACGCCGACTGGGGCACCGTCGGGCTGTTGCTCTCATCATCCAGCTTCTTTCCCTTGTCTTTATCTTTATTAAATGCTGCAGGAAAAGGGGAACGTTGGAGTTTAACAAAGAAAAAAAGTTTCTTTTTCCTTCTTTTTTACCACCTCCCCTGGACTCTGCTACAAAACCACTAGTCACAAACACCAGGGCTGTCTGGTCACTGGCTTTTGTGGGTCTAGAGTTAAAGTTCAGGCAGGACGCAGATCTCTGCCTGTTTTTCAACATCTTCCTATTTACTTTGGAAAGAAAGCACTCGTCCTGGGACAGGGCTACAGACTGCTCTAGGATATAAACAAGAGAGCACAGACCTCAGGGCATCATTTGAGGAGACAAATAATCGAAATCTATGGTGGGCATACCACACCTGCAATCACACAAAACTGCTGTGATATTTAAGGCAGCAGGCAACAACCAGGCACATGCAGCACAGTGACAATATGAAGTCATTCAGACTTGGCAAGCCAGTGAGCTGGCTTTTCATCTATTACCTCCAAAAATGTCATAATCAACTAGCAAACAGTGATCACCCCCATTTATTATGAGGAAATAGAGACTCTGAGCCTTGAAGGAGCTTGACCAATACCTCATATGGGCAGAGAAAAAACCGAGAACACCTCCTGAGCTCACATGCGTTTGCTTCTAAAGCCATGGGGCAACGCTGTATTTTACAAAAAGGTGTGTGTGTGTTTTTTTAATACAAAGTGTTTTCTCCCTGCTCTTCCTCCAAACACTTAGTATAATCCGATTCACAAAAATTCCACACATATGCACCCCGTCAAAAGCACAGCTAATGGAAAAGGTGGTTATTCTACATACCTATGATGCAGGCATGCAGCTATTTTTACCTGGAAGTCCTGCCTCACCCCATGAGGGCTTTAGCCAGCGCTCTGAATTGTGCCAAGTCTATACTCAGGCGCTGGCGAAATCTGGGATTCAGGAATTTGGTTTCGGAGCTTCTTCCGCAGACAAACAGCCTCCACACGGCACCCGTTCTAATACGCTACAGTCGCATCTGCTCAGAATCTGACTTCAAACAACCACGGATGCAAAAGCGATTACTGGCAGCACCTTCCTCCCAGCGCTACTCCTTAAAGGGCAGTGACCAGAAAAGCTGTACTCTGCAGACCGCGAACCAAACCCCTCAACTTCTGCAATGCAACAGGTTGTCTCCTGCTAGGGAAGAAGATGCGAGCACTCTCAATATATCCGCAGCCAAATGATCTTTGAAGACTTTGAGACGCACCGGCCGCATTTGCTGTGGTACAGAAAGCAAGACACCGCAATAGCCCAAATGCCCAATCCCTGGCGGCACCAGCTCGGTTCAGCACCTCTTTGCACGACCCCTCCGGTCCCTCTCCAGCCAAGGCTGCTGGGGAAGGTTCGGGACTTACCAAGAAAGGGCTCAAGCCAGAGGAGGCTCCTGCGCGGTTACACGTGAGCCTGCTCCTCTCTCCCCTCCCACCAAGAAAGTGCACAGGGGTAAAGTGACAGCGCTGGAGGCGTGCACGGCTTCCCGCCGAGAGACAACCCCCAACCCCCTGCCATTTCTCACCCCCCTTTCTGAATTACTCTGCACTAGAGAACACGCAACTCCGTTCACACCTCCTGAGTTCCAAACCCCAACTTGCAACATAAACAATAACATGATCCCAATACACGGCCTGGGTAGTAAGACACCCCGACCGCGCCCCCACCTGCCCAAAGGCAAGCCCCCTAGTTTCTCCTCCCCAGCGGGAACAGCTCGGCCCTCGCGAAGATGGTTTCACTCTGTGGGCGGTTAAGCCTCATTTTAGGAAACACTGACCTGTCAGGTTACCTCTCCCGTCTGCGTCGCAGGGCTGGGACCCAGGGAGACCGGGCCGGGTCCCCATGGCTATTTTAAACATCGCTAAGTAAGCGGGACACCAATTCTTGAGGAGAGGTGGGGCGATGGGAGAGCTCCCCCAGTCCATTAAAGCAGGGCCAGGGTGTTGGGACGGGGTGGCAGGGGGTGGGGGAGATGGATGCTCCAGCGAGCTGGCAGGGGTGCCATGACAAGGAGGGGGACCCCAGGAGCCTCGTCCCTTCCCCGAGCGGGGCAGCCAGGGGGGCAGTGCTCACCGTCTTCATGATGAAGGGGGAGCTTCAGTGGGTTCTCCAGCAAGGACCTGAGCACGCCGTAGGGAGGCGGGATGAAGGTGGGATTCAGGGGAAGCGGTCGGGACATTTTCTCCATTGCGTTGAAATTTTTTTTTCTTAAAATAAAAAATAAAAAAAAAACACCGTTCCCCAAAATGTTGCTGAGGTTTTTTTCTCTGTCCTTTGTCAAAAGTACTCGCTTAGAGACAAGAGAAGAAAAAAATTACTTATATCTTTATAAATACATCTGCATAAAAAAAACAACTTTCAAGTCCCCGGTGCAGACGGTCTCTGGAGAGCGCGCCAAGTGCCCGCCGGCTCCGCGGCGACGTGCGGGATGCTCTCACCTGCCTCGAACCAGCTCGTCTTGTCAAATGTTCAAAATTGCAAAAAAGAAAGACAAAATGTGCAGACCAAAACAGCGGAAGACGCCGCGCGACCGCGGCCCCGTCCCGCCAGTGCCCGAGGCCACACGCGGTCCCACCCCTCCCCCCTCCCCGCGACGGTGGCCGCTGCTCCCCCGCGTTCCGCGGCCCCGCAGCGCTGGTCTCAGTGCATCCGGCCACCCATGTGCCGTGGCCCTGACAAGAGTGACGTCAGGGCCCGCACCGCGCACCGATAGGCGTATAGGGGGCGGGGCCACGTGCAGCCCTGCCCCCCCCCCCCCCCCCCCCCCCCCCCCCCCCCCCCCGCCCTCCGCGGCGGCGTGTTTAGCATCGTCGCGCGCGCAGATTTTCCGGGACCATGCGGAGCTGGCAGGTTGCAAAGGGACAGGTGCCAGATCCCCAAGGCCAACGTCCTGGGCTAAGAATTTGATTTTTTTCAGGGTGGTTAGAAGAATGGGGACTTTATTTCAGTCGTTTTCAACCTGGGAATAACCTGGAGAATTGAAAAATTCCAGATGCCCAGGCCACATCCCAGATCAATTAAGTCAGACCTCTGCGATGACATCCAGGCATTATTAAAGCTACCCGGTGGTTCTAATGAGCAGTCAAGTTTGAGAACGACAAGTTTAGATCAATTGAGTGTAAATGTTCTTCTAAATATTTCTCCTGGCCCCAGAGAGCTTAGCGTCCCCCTCTCCTGACCCGCTCCCTCAACCACGGAAAATAGCTGCCTACTGGAAGCTCTAGTAATATTCAAAGAGTAGAGTGGAGAGGGCAGCACCTGACCTAGCGCTGTGAGCTGTTTCCCACGCTGTCAGGGCGGGTGGGAATAGGGATACACAGTGGCCCGCAATTGAGTGAGGGTGGGAAAGAGACACACACACTGAATGGGATTTTAGGAATATTTGCTCTAGGAGAGTACAGATGACCATTCGTGGGTCAAGTTACAAAGTCTGCACGGTAATTAAAATAAGTTTGTAAAGTATTTCTAAAGGGTGTCTTGGCGTTCATTGCCATAGTAGCAGCGTCTCTGGCTGTCACTTTGATGCACCACAGCGCTGGTGGCCCAGGAGTGCTCTGTGCACCCTTGCCCCAGTGTGAGTGGACCCCCACCCCCCACACGACTTGGGGTGGGCTCAGGGCGATGGCATCCAGGTCTGGAGAGCTCCAGGGAAGTAGGTTCTTCCCCCACTCCCCACATCTCCTCTCTAAGACCCTGTAGCATGGTCTAGAGAGGGTCTGCAAGAAGGAATGGACACAAACTAAAGAAAATGTTCTTTCACTGAGACATAAAGGTCTTCTCCACTATAAAGACCTCCATAAAGGCCACATCCCTGGAATGGGGTAAGGTGGAGTCTTGGTGCGTTCTACTTTCCTGGAGCCCCCTAGGGGGGAGGTGGAAGAGAGAAGGCACCTGGACACCAGAAGACCAGCAGAGCCACATGGGTGCAGGATGTCCCAGGCAGAGTGACAGATTCTGGCAGGTGCTTTTCCTCTCTGAGCTTCAGTTTCCTCATAAAAGGGCATATGATCAAATGACCTCTACATTTTTCCCCTACTTGAAAACTACGACTAAAAGTTAAGGTAACAGTTCTAAGCGAGGTGGTGTTATATTTCAGATTTCAGCTAAATTTCAAAAACAGACTTTTAGCTAATGCTATGTACCTGTATTGAGCTTCTATATGCCAGAGACTGTGCTGGGACTCGGGAGAAAAGGATGAATAAGACTGTTCTAACCCACAAGAACTTATAGTTTAGGGTCTGGCATATTTGCAAACATTATAATATAGTCTTAGAAAAGCAAAAATATAGAGATAGAGGTGACAAGGGCACTTAACATTTGGGGAGGGAGTCCAGAGAAGGAGTCTGAGCTGGGCACAGAATTAATGGTCTTTCCTGATCTTTCCAAATCCCTCGATTCTATTACATTGTCCTTCAGGAAAAAGGGACTCCCCCTCCATCCCTTTGGAGGGGCAAAGGCTATTTCCCTGCCTCATTCCCCTGCCTACTTATAATGCCCTCCTCCCCAAAAAACTAAGGCCTAAAACAGCAACCTTTTCATTTCTCATCATTTTGCAATCTGAACGAGGCTCAGCTGGGATGCTGAGCTGACTGGCCTTCTCTTTTACTTCTCTATTTTCACGTGGTCTCCTCACATTTCTTCATGTGGTCTCTCAGCAGAGTAGTCAGACTTCTTACACGGCAGCTCAGGGTGGCCGTGAGCCGGCATCCAAGGTGTGTGCCCCTGTGTGCAGTGCTTGCTAATCAACACTTTGCTCGCTCAGGTTCCACCAGTCAAAGCAAGACACCTGGCCAAGCCTTGAGTTAATGTGGGAAGGGACTACACAAAGTGTCTGTTCAAGTTCCTTGCCCGTTTGAAGATGGGGTCGTGTGTCTTTTCACTATTGAATTTTAGGAGTCTTTAAATACATTTTGAGCACAGGTTCTTTGCAGATATAGGTGCTGTGAACATTTTCTTCCAATCGGTGGCTTGCCTATTAATTTTCTTAACCTTGTCTTCCCATGAGCAGAAGTTTTTAATTTGATGAATTCAATTTACCAATTTGTTTCGCATGATTTTTAGATTCTGTGAACTAAAAAAACCTTTGACTACATTGAGTCTTGGAGACACTTTCCTCTAAAACTTTTAGTATTAAGTTTTATTTATTAAAAGTTTAAGCTTTTCCATTTGGGTCTCTGACCCATTTCAAATTAACTTTTGGGTATAGTGTTGAGGTACAGCTTGAGCTGCTGCTGCTTCTTTTTGTTTTTCTCATGGGACTATCTGATCATTCTAGCAGCGACTGTTGAAAAGATTTTCATCCCCCACCTTGAATTGCTTTGGTGCATTTATTGAAAATTACTTGACTCTATATTTGTGTGTGACCAAAACCTTTGAACCCAAGGGAAAATGTGTGCTTTATCTCCAAGTACAGAATAATGTTATTTCTAAGTTTCCTGGGTTCTAATTCACATCAAGCAACAGAACAAAGTTCATCAAAGTTCATGGCTAAAATGAATGGCTCACCTTCAATGGCCCATGCATTTTGTTACAAGACCTTTTGCAATGTTGTCCACATAACTGAAATAAGAGCCTAGATGCAGAGGCAGTGGCCAGTTTGCTTTTGATGTGTGTGAGCAAATAATCAAGTCTGCTGCATACTTTGGGGTATAATTCTCAGTATTTCAATGTTCCCATCCCAACCTGTATATGTCTGAAAAAAAATTTAAAAAGGCCAAAATGAAATCTCCTTGTCGGAAAAACCCAAACAAAGAAACATCATCAGAAAAAGATGTGACAAGTCGGTGGAAAACCCTTCAATCATCTCTTCAAGATGGGAAGGAAGGGTAGCAGCGGCGCCTGAGCTGTGGGACTGCTCTAAAGACAGGGATGACCACAGAAGAAAGGTTTCTCAGAGTCAACATTACTCTCTTTTCTTAAAACGCATTTCATTGATTATGCTATTACAGTTGTCTCGATTTTCCTCCCTTTGCCCCCCCTCCAACCTGGACCCCATTCCCTCCGGCAATCCCCTCCTTTAGTTCATGTCCATGAGTCATGCATATGAGTTCTTTGGTTTCTCCACTTCCTACACTGTTCTTAACATCCCCCTGTCTATTTTGTACCTGCCAATTATGCTTCTTATTCCCTGCACCTTCCCCCTTTTCATTCTCCCCCTCCCCACTCCCAGCAGATAACCCTCCAAATGATTTCCATATGTATGATTCTGTTCTTGTTCCGGCTGTTTGCTTAGTTTGTTTTTTTAGATTCAGTTGTTGATAGTTGTGAATTTGCTGCTGTTTTAATGTGCATAGTTTTGATCTTCATTTTCATAAATAAATCCCTTTAACATTTCATGTAATAATGGTGATGATGAACTCCTTTAACTGTACCTTGTCTGGGAAGCATTTTATCTGCCCTTCAATTGTAAATGAGAGCTTTGTTGGATAGAGTCATCTAGGTTGTAGGTCCTTGCTTTTCAGCACCTTGAATACTTCTTGCCAGTCCCTTCTAGCCTGCAAAGTTTCTTTTGAGAAATCAGCTCACTGTTTTATGGGAACTCCTTTGTAGGTAACTATGTGCTTTTAAGATTCTCTCTTCATCTTTAACCTTTGGCATTTTATTTATGATGTGTCTTCTTATGGTCTTCTTTGGGTTCAACTTGTTTGGGACTCTGTGCTTTCTGGACTTATATGTTTATTTCCTTCCCCAAATTAGGGAAGTTTTCTTCCATTATTTTTTCAAATAAGTTTTCAATTTCTTGCTCTTCCTCTTCTCCTTATGGTATCCCTATGATTTGGATGTTGGTATGTTTGGAGATGTCCCAGAGGCTCCTTAGACTATGTTCTTTTTTAAAAATTCTTTTTTCTTCTTGCTTTTCTGATTGAATGCTTTTTTCTTCCTTATGTTCCAAATTGTTGATTTGACTCTTCACTTCATCTTCTCCATGGTTGGTTCCTTGTAGATTTTTCTTTATTTCACTTAATGTAACCTTCATTTCTGCCTGGGTCTATTTCATGCTCTTGCCATACTCAATGAGTTCTTTGAGCATCCTGATAAACAGTGGTTTGCAGTCTACATCTGATAGACTGGTTATCTCCATTTCAATTAGTTCTTTTTCTGGAGTTTGGTTCTGTTCTTTCATTTGGGCCATGTTTCTTTGTCTCCTCAATTTGGCAGCTTCTCTATGTTTGTTTCTGTGTATTAGGTAGACCTGTCTGAGGTACATGGCCTATTGTAGAAAAGGCACCGATAAGTGTGTGGGGTAGAGCTTTAGGTAATCGTCAGGGTAGGGCAACCTGCTTCCCACTTTATGACTCTGTGTGGGGGAAGGTTTGGAGAGGGGACAGTACTGCTGCCTGGCTTCTGGAGGTTTGCCTGACACTGGCCTTTCTTCCATTCACTTCACTTTCTATCTGTATGTGCCCTCCATTCATTGTGTCTTTATTCTAAAAGGTTCTGATTCATGGAAACTGTCACCATCTCATATGGCGTTCTTGCATCGGGCAGGGTTTCCTGTGAGCCATCTTGTAAGTGATTGGTCAACTTTACATCTATTAGTGGGTGTCTTTGTTGAGACACTGGTAACTGGTTTAATTACTAGAGGCCAAGGCATCTGGCTTACCTCCGACACGTGGCACAAACCATGTGCAACCAGATTGGCCTGGCATGGCTCCCCTTTAGAAAGGAGCTCTGGCCCCACCAGGTATGTTGAGTAGACATCTCCACCCCCGGGACTCGTGACTAAGAGCAAGGTGAGAGAAGCAGGACAAAGGTCCCTGCGTGGCCTGAGGTGGTTTCTGGTCTTCTCACTCCCACTGACAGACATGCACTTGGGTTACTTTCTTCTGGCTCATCACATCTCGCAGGCCCCACACCTGCTGGTCTCTGCATGGTGCTGGAGGCAGCATCCCTGGCTCTTTGGACTCTGCTTTTACTGGGCTCCTAGTGCATTGTTCCCTATCTGTTAATGCTTTCCTTTTTAAATCTTTATTTGGTTAGGCAGGGAACATTAAGGTTGACGGGCTTCCAGCAGGTTTGCCTTCCTGGATGATACCCCTTCTCCTCAATGCACAGCACACTGATGGAGGGCCCTTCTGGGTCAAGTGCTGTGCTGGGCACTGAGGATTACAGTAAAGAAGGGAAGGCTAGGGTTCCTTGCAGTCTGGCGAGGAGACAGCCGCTTACCCAGTTACCTCGCCCAGTGGGATATGGATCATTGATCAATAAAAAGGGAGTGTGTGAATGGGGAAGTAACTACCTCTGTCTGAACGGCTTAGGGAAGTTTTCATGGGGGGCCTCAACGAAGGTTTTGTAGATAGAGTAAGAGTAGGTCAGGGAGGCAGGGAATGGGAAGAGAGGCCGGGTACAGGGTGCCAGGAATGGTAGCACAGTTGGAACTGCGGGATGTCAGTTTTCTGGAAGGCACAGTTTGCTGAGGAAGAATAACACTGGTGAGTGTAACAGTAACAGTGACCTTTTGCAGAGCACTGACGGGGCCGGGCCCTGTGCAGGATGCTTTGCTTGCATCACTGAGGTCCATCTCCACAGTGACCCTGAGAGGTCGGTGTTAGCACTTCTCTCTGATGGGAAGTCTTGGTGGTGTCATAACACAGTCACACGGCCCAATGCAGGGAGTTCTGGAAGCCCCATTCACTGCCTTTTCACTGTCTCTCGCTTCTCTCATTGTGTTGTCTTCATTCTTCCTCTGCAAACTGGCCTCTTCCAAACACAGGAGCCTTGAGTTCCTGTAGTCCAGAGTTTCACACCTTCAGCTCCTCTCCACTAGAGAGGGACTGACCCTTCCTCAGTTTTTGTTTTTAAAGAAACCCCAGAGACGTGCTCAGATGGGCCAACCTAATGGCAGCTGCCCATTTTTGGATGACTTAGCAACAGCCTGTAGACAGTAAGAATGTGACCACTCCAACTGGGACCAAATGGCTGAAGGAGAGGAAAGATGTGGGACTCCTTGGCAGACGAAATCACATGCCCACTGCCTTCCTCGTTTTCTAGAAGGAGGTATTCAAGCTGTGAGAGGTTAAGTGGCACGTTGAGGTCACACAGCGCACAAGGAGCAGAAACTGGAATCCAATCCAAGTCTCTCCTAGTAGTTCTCAGACAGAGGATTTTGTCCCCTCCTCCAGGGGACATCTGACAATGTCTGGAGCTGTTTCTGCCTGGCACAACTCAGGGTCGGGAGGCTGCTCTTGCCTTTAGTGGGTAGAGGCCAGGATGCTGCTAAAATTCTATAATGCCTAGGACAGCCCCGTACTCCCACCCCTCCCTGTCCAAATTATCTGGCTCAAAAATGTCAATAGTGCTGAAATTGAGAGATCCTGGTCCACCTGAATACTGAGTCACCACCACCCTCCATTGCCCGCCTCTCTTAACGGCCTTGACAGCAGTTGGTGGATCCCAGCTCTCCTCCCCACGCATTTACAGTGTTGGGTCATTTCAGCCTCATTCTCTATGTTTAGATTCCTACCTTTTCCCTATCAGAGAGTAGCTTGTTTACAAGTGCTGGGTTCAACTTTCACTAACTACAATTAAGTGCTAACTAAATGCAAAACAATGGGCAAATGGAATGCAAACCCTTTTGAGTTTCAGTGTTTTTATCAAAACTGAAGCTGGGGGTCTGATAAAATGCTTTAATAGATGAGGATTATATCCTGTATCTACCGAGAACTATTTTTCCGCAAGGAGAAATGATTTACAAGGAGCTCATCATATTCTTTCTTCTCTCCCCTTAGTTATTTTGACCAAGGATAATAGTGCTAACTGTGGCCATAGAAAGAAAGGCTCTTTGGGGATGGAGCTGACGGATTTGCCTGTGCTCTGTGTTCTTTTAGGGAATGGTCTGTCAGGTGTGGTCACAAGAGGAGATGTAGAAGAGCAAAAGAAAGCAAACCTTACTGCACCCACAGATCCTAGGAACAGGATGCATGGCATGCCACACCACACAGGGCCACCTGGAGAAGCACCAGCATCAGTCAGGAGGCAGAGGGGGCATGGGATTCCAGAGCACAAAGGTCAAGTCCTTCATTAGAATTTCAAAAAGAAAAAAAAAAAAAAAGGCAAGGCAGGGCAAACAGTTTAGGATTAGCTAGTTGGAACGATTTGGGTAGATGGTCCATAGTTGCCTGGTGCCTGGACCGGGTGTGATTGAGGCAGGAGAATATTGCTCCCTGGGGTGTATGGCCAGACAGAAGACAGGGACCCTGAATCCGCCAGTTTGCCCCTATCAAAGCCATGCTCCCCGCTGCTGTCTCCAAGAATCACCTAGTCCCCAGAGGGACAGTCTCCTGTCTGCCCACCCCAGCCAGGAAGGTTTTGAAGGTATCAAACCCTCATAGTGTACGGAAAATAAAACACGTAGACAATGCAGCCAGGCCAGGCCAGTTTTCTAACTCAGCTGAGTTACAGCTTAGATGTCACAGTCACATGGTGAGGCCCAAATATCTGAGACTCTAATTCTCTTCGCAACATAATCTTCATATACTCCCCTCCCCTCCTGCTCCCAGAGAAACCGGCTCTCCCTCTTTTCACTCTTCCTCCCTCCCATAACGGCATCGTGCACCCCGTCACCAGGCGAAAAGCTGCAGATTGGACCCTGCTTTCTTCCTCTTCCCCCCGTGTGACTTTTTGAGAACTAGAAGCAATATTTAACATCAAGGCCAGAGCCTAACTATTCTCAGAAACACCTTGTCCTTCCCAACTGGTCGCTGCTTTTGTTAAAGCACATTCCAGCTCTCCCTTAGAGAGTTTCTGCAGCTTCCTCACTCACTGCTGTGGGTGCACTTGTCCCCTTCATTTCCATCTCCAAATCATCACCACCAAAATCATCGTTCAGAAGTACTCATTCAGTTTTATCTTTTTCTCGCTTATGAGCCTTCAGTATCTCCATTCTATCTGTAGACTAAAACCCACGCTCTTATGCAGTAGATGACCCAGCCCAGCTGAACACCAATCTCCAGCCTCATTTCCAGCTCAGCACAGCCTCCTCCATCCCCACCTTCTGCCCTCCACCTGGACCCCACCCCTACCAGCAGGAGGCACCATGCAGTGTTTAGGTGGCAGCTCTGGAGCAATCCCCCTAGAGCTCACACCCTTGCTCCACCATCTATTAGCCTGGTGACTTTGGGCAAGCCACTGAGCCTCCTCAGCTGTAAGATGAGAATAGCAATTATATGGACCTCATGGGTGATGATTAAATGCATTAATGTACATAAAGAATTTACACTAGTGCCTGGCACAAAGCGTGAACTCAATAAATATGAGTTTTCATACTATCACATTTCAAGCTTGCTTCCTCTCCCTCATTGGACAAATGCCTGTCGCAACCTTCGGGGCTTGGCTCCGTGGCCATTCCTTAGTGAAGCTCTCCCAACGCCCTCAAAAAGCTAGTCCTCCATTGTGCTCCTGAAGCTTGCTTACACATCCATCTCGCCACTGCTGCTCTGGATATTCCTCTCTGCACCTACGGCTTTACTCACTGCACAGAAGACACCCAACGACTACTCAAAGGTGTGACTTACTAGATTTCATGGGGGCAACATGAACATTTAGAATCATCTGCCTGGGTCATCTGAAGGCACTGATCAGTTTGCTGAGCATCATTTTCTCTGACTCTCATGTTCGACTGTTCCTACTTGCTTGCCTTTGAAAGGGTGAACAATATCACTTACAGAGCTCAGTGGCTTCCTCCTCTGCCTGTCAGCTTTCATCCAAATCTGAATGTTAGCCGTGTTCGTTATCAATGCTTCCCAGATTCTTCATTACCTCTCCAGCTTGGGTTTCTGTTTACCTGCTGAGACTAAACCCTGGCCATTCAGCTCTCCTTCCTTATTAGTTTTTGCACATGCAGAATCAGAAAGGTCTCCTGTCCAATAAGACCTGTCACCATGTCTCCAGTTGCTACACAGTCAATGCTTAAGTAATTACAAGTCTCCAATAACCAGTAAGCTGGGTATCTCATATCATTGCTTAATAAGCCTGAGTTCTTTGCTAAGAAAATGAATGGCGGGCAGACTATGGGATTTCTTCTTTTATTTTTTCTTTAAATCTTGAAATATGGGGCCATTTCGCTCCAGAAAGACAGAAGCCACATTTGGCCGTTTTTTTTTTTTTTTTTTTTTAATCAGTAGTTGTCAAACTTTAGCAAAGTTTAGAGGATTCATTAAGATGCAGATTCCTGGGCCTGTTGATAAATATCCCCCTGCAGTAGTCTAGGGTGGGTCTACGTTTCTGCCTTCTTAAGAAAGTGTGCAGTGTCCTATGACTGCCCTAACAAAAGACCACAAATGTGGTATCTGACAACAGAAACTTTTCTCTCATGGTTCTGGAGGCCAGAAGTCTGAAATCAAGGTGTCAGCAGGGCCACCTGCCCGCAAAGCTTCTAGAGGATGATCTTTCCTTGCCTCTCCCAGCTTCTGGTGGCTACAGGCATCCCTTGGCTTGTGGCTGCATCACTTCAATCTCTGCTTCCACCTTCATGCAGCCTTTGCCCCGATGTCTGTGGATTTCCAACATCCTTCTTCTTCCTCTTATAAGGACACTAGTCATTAGATTTAGAACCCCCTGGAGATCCTTCATTTTGCCCATAAATATGCTATGTGCAAATGAAATCACATTCACCAGTATTGAGGGTCAGGACTTGGACATATCTTTTTTGGGTGACAAAATTTAACCCACTAGTGAGGTTATTCTGATTTATGAGGTTCTGGGGCCATCTGTAAAAAAAAAAAGGTGCTGTACTAGATTCTAGATCAGTTTTAGAACTTATCTTGATATTAGTTTTTGTGATAGCTAGATGGTTCTCCACGGGGATATGAGTAAGTTAAAAATATGAGAAAGAAAAGGGAGAATGAGCTCCACCCCAGCAGAACACCTCTTCCTTCTCCCGCTGCTGTGGGAGAGGGAGGGGAAGGAAAGCAGAAGGGCTGGCTTTATTCCTCTGCTCTTATTGTGCAACAGCTCCCGCCCCAGCCACCTCCTGAATGCCTAATCTTTTCCTTTCCAGACACCAAAATAAGACTCTGACTGTAAAAGCTAAGTTCTAGGCTCAGACATGGCCCCTCCATCAAATGCACTGAGCCGACTGCTTGAAACAGACACATTAAATGCATGAATGAATGAATGAATGAATGCACAAAAGAATGGAAGTATCTTCTCTTCTTCCCACACATTCAGAATTTTGTTGAATGTTTAATCTTGAAAAAGAAAATCCACCCCTCCTCCCTCTAATCCCTTCCAGGTTTTCTCCTCTCTATCTTATCGGTGTAACTTTACCATCGAGATAAGACTCCCCCACTTTCTCTTCTGGTGTGTTAGTCGCCTTCCCCATCCTGATCCAAACCAAAGAAATCTCCGAAACCAGGGACCTGCAATAATACCTGCTTTTTTTGCAGAAGTATGGGCGTCTTAATCTCATGGCTGCAATCCGCCTTGTCTCCTTTACCATACCGTCATTTCCTGAACACCTAATCCTCTAACTCTAGGCTACAAATCTTTTAGATGATGCCCCCTCCTTAGACACTTTTATCTTTTTGCAGTCCTCAATCCCTTCTTCTCCAAGCAGCTCAGGTCTTAGAACCTCTCCAGAATCCGGCCAACATCCCAAAGCTCTGCCTCCCCCTTCTAACTCCATTCTCAGATATTATCCAAGGGCAAAATCTGGCCACAAGTACCTCTTCACTGGTGTTCACCTCACACATCCTCACACCCCACCATCCAGTCTCCCCTCCATGAATCCATTGCACACAAAGACATGGGTGAATTGCACACATGCAGGGTGGATGGAGCCAAAGAGATCAGCCCCGAAAAAGTCTGCACTGTCTACAGACTTCCTGTGGGTTTAGAAGCCAGTTTAGTAGTGGTTACTTTGGGGAGCAGGGGCTGATAAATGTTCAACAACTGGCTTTTCAGAAAAAGAAAGTCATGATTTGTAGTATTGGCTGATTTTCCTGGTGTAAATACTCCTATCTTGGTCGATTTCAAGCTACTAATGTGATGTCACAAGACGGAGTTGGGAAAAGCTGTACCGTAGCAAAACATATGGGGTTTCCACGAGACAGATATAATAGATGTAAATAATCTCAAGAGCATAAACACTAGTAAAACATAGCCGAATATTAGAAAGTGGGAGGTTTTGAACATTTATTACCTTTTCCTGTGTGCCAAATGGTCTTCCCACCACCTCACTCACGTACAAATTTGAAAGTCCCAACAGCTGATGTCCCCTGAGAATACAGGATTAAAATGACTTCACATGTCCCATGACACTTTGGATTTCCACCGTCCTTGAACCTTCCCAGTCTAGTCTGTATTTATTTAGCTTCTCAGCAAATATTTGCTGAGCTATGTTCCAGGCACATTTTCTTTTCTGACACTTCCATTGAGGCATCATTGACACACAATAAACTACTTACATATGTAAATACACAATCTGATAAGTTCTCACATCTGGATACACTCACAAAACCATCACTGCAATCAAGATGAGGAGCACAGCCACTGCCCCTGGAATTTCCTCATGTCCCTTGTGACCCCCACCCCTCCCTGTCTCCAGGCCACCCTGGTCTGCTTTCTGTTACTATTCTTTTGCTTGCATTTTCTAGCTCTTACCTTTGCTTTTAATATACCTTATTTACTTGGAAGTTTATATAGACTTATTTTTAATAGTGGCTGTGTTTAACAACCAGCTCATAAACTGCAAATTTGACCATCATCACTGGCAAGCCGCCTGGGGTCAGCTTCAGCATGACATGGGGGTGGGTCAGTGAATGGGACAAGATAAGATGGGGAGATTCTGGGCTTGGAGTAATGTTTTGCTTCTTGACCTGGATGCTGGTTAAATAGAGCTCTCCATATAGTTAAAATTTATTGAGCTGAACACTTAAAAATATATGGACTTTTCTGAATATACATTTTACTTCAATAAAATTTACCCTCAAAAGGCACTAGGGTTAAAAAAGGGAGGAGGTGTTGGAGCACTTTTTGTCGTTATTTAAAATCCTTGTCTGGCTTTCTGTGGCATATCGGTTGAAATCAAAGCTCCTGACCATAGTGTTCCAGCCCTGAGTCCAGGATGCAAGGTAGCTGCTCCCTCTGCTGCCATCGTGTTTGCACCCCCGACAGCGAGGTCAGAAAAAGGCACAGCGATCTTCTCCCTGAAGGGCATGATCCAGAAGTACCACTCATCATTTCAGCTTACATGCCCCCACAGCAATGACTTCATTTCTATAGAAGTTTATTTCTCTCTCATGTCACTGGCTGAGGGTTAGCAATCCAAAGGCCTTCACAGAGACAGGAAGTGCCTTTTGTGTCATCCCACCCTCCCCCAGAGTTTGTCATCTTCTCCTTGCAGGAAGGTAGCTCACCACTGTGTGGGTCTACATGCCTGCCAATGGAACTAGGGGGAAGGAGAAGGAAAGGACAACCCTTTTCTTCTTAAGAGCACAGCCTAGAAATTGCTCACATCATTTCTGCTCATATCCTACTGGGTAGACTTTGTCACATGGCCGAAACTAGCTGCAAGAGAAGCTGGGAAATGTGCCCAACTAAAACTGAGCAATTCCATTTGTAGAGGGAAAATATAAAAGGTTTCTGGTAGAAAATAACCCTCTCTGTCATAGGAAGCCAGTGTAGGGACTTGAACAAGGGAACGGCACACTTTGACTAATTTTTCAGAAGTTATTATGGATGCTAGAGGAAAAGACTCTGGAGGGCACGTGCAAGATTGGAAACAGAGACAAGATGAGAGATAAAGGTAGCGTGATCTAGAGTGGTAGCAGCTGAGGTGGTGAAAGTGGTCTGATTGATATATTTTGAAATCTACTTTCAAAAACTCCCCGCAGGATTTTCTGACGGGCTGGATGTGAAGTGTGACAAAGAAAGAGGAGATGAGGAGCTTTGGATGAATGGCTCTTTCAAATCATTCAGGATTTAGCTCAAACACTGAAGTTGTCTTTGATCCACTGTGTTGTGGCAGCCACATGGGCACAGCATCCTGGTGCTTCTTTCTAAAATGTATCTATCTGAAATAATCTTGTTTAGTTTTCTGCCTGCTAAATTATTTTCTGCCTTCTTCCATGAAAATACATGCTCCATGGGGCAGAAACTTTGTCCATCCTCTCCATTACTCTACTGCTGGCATCTAGAACAATGCCTGGCACACAGTAACATTAAGAGTGTTGTAAGTGGAACCTAATCAACAAAACAAACCCGCAAACAAAATATAACCAGAGACATTGAAATAAAGAACAAACTGACAGTGACCAGAGAGGAGAGGGTGGATAACAGGGGAAAGAAGAGGGAAGATTGTCAAGGAGCATGTATAAAGGAGCCATGGACAAAGCCAAAGGTGGGTAGGATTGAGGGTGGGGGTGGTTGGGGAGGGGGAGTGTGGTGGGGGGAAAATTTGGATAACTGTAGTTGAACAACAATAAAAAAATACATTATATTTTTTACAATAAAATAAAATAAAATAAAATAAAAAATGATTGTTTGAATAGAAAAACTGGTAGTCAACATGTATTTAATATTTGTTGAATGGATGAATAAGTTAAGATAGACAGTTGGTGTTTCTTAAGATGATAACAGAATAAAAAGAAAACTGAAATGATATAAGAAGGAAGTGGAACGATGAAAGTCAGAAATCTGCATATTCCAGGGTTTATAGTGCTCTTTTAAAATATTAAATATCGACTGATGCTGTCACATAACCTTTGTGAAGCTGCTCTTCTAAGGCGCCCTGGCAGAAAGAGCCACGTTGTAAAAGAAGGGACCATCAGGCTGATATCAAACTCCCCGTCGGCCCACGAGACGACAACAATGGAAAGCAATCCGAGAAACTTAAGGAACAGGGGCCTTCTGAAAACAACCCAGTTGTCCTTCCAATAGGAAGGACTCTAGAAATATGAGACTGTTATCTGCATATCCCTTCTGGAATAAAAAGATATTGCCAGGGCCACTGAGCATACTTAGAATAAAATAGTTATGAAAATAGTTATGTTGAAGGCATATAAGGCTTATTGGTGAGCACTGAAATATATTAAACAAAATTAAAATAAAATTTTGTGGTTACAGAACAATGTCAATGTTACAATTCCTGAAAGAAAAGCTACACAATGTAAAATAATAATAGAGTATTCATTTCACAGCTGTAACAGATATGAAAGTGACAGTACTTTCAACAAGACAGAAATTTACTTCTCCCTCTCCCAATAGTCAGTTGCCACCCATCCAAGGCTAACCTGGGCACCATGGCATCAGGAGCCCAGGTATTCTCTTTCCTTACTCCCCATCCCCTACAGGGTGGCCCTCACTGGCCTGGTGACGGCTCGGCAGGTGTACACTGGGTCCACAGTCCAGCAGCCAGAGAGAGCAGAAGAGAAAAGAGGGAAGAGGAGCAGGGGTTGCATTCACCCAGTTAGTTGGCCATCTTGTTGCAAGGGAAGCTGGGAAATGTCTCTAGCTGAGCGGTGCATGTTTACCTCAAACTTATTTCATCAGAGAAGAGAGAAAAGAGGTGTGAGGGAATGGGAGAAACCACCAGTCTTTGCTGTGTGACTTCAGGGGTTGTCGTGAGGATGAAATGAAATGTCAGGACACGTGCTTAATGCTTATACCCGCCACACACGAAGTATTGAGTAATTCTTAGATATTCTTTTCTAATGAAAAAAGTCTTATTTTTCCTATAAACATGATATTTGGTGGTTATAAAACATTAAAATACTATCAAAGAACACAAAAAATAAAGGCCAGTCTGAACCCCACCTTCAGAGTTAATCGCTGCTAATATTATGTGTGTATCTGATAATTTATCAAGTGTTTGAGTCCTAGAGGGTAGTTAGTCTTCAAAATGTTTCAACACAGAAGAGAATATGTATTCTCTATGTACGGGGAGGGGGGTTGAATTGTTGGTATTTATATGCTATTTCAACTATATTATGTTTTACATTTGTATGTTACGTGATTTGGTGCGAAAAGATTTACAGTAGCTCCATTTCATGGTAGTTGTACTTCTTGATTTTGAACGTCTGACACTAACTTCCTCCCTTCCCCCACCTTCCTTCTCTTCCTTCCTTTCTGCTTCCACTTCCCTGGACACTCACACTGATGCAAGAATCTGCTCCTAGCAAGCTCAGGACTTGAAGGGGGGAACATTTTTTCAAAGGCTCAATTTTCTTCTTCCCTCCCCTCAAAATCACTAAGGTACAGCTTCCAGCCACCTGCTTTGGACGCACTAACCTGGGGTCCTGTGGGAATGTGAGACCTTGTGAACACTGCACATCCCATCTGAACCCCCTCTCCCCGTGTTGATGAAGACTGCGCCCAACTGCAGCAGCAACACAGCTTGGGAGGCTTTGCGCTGTCACTAGACTGTGAGTGGAGCCACCCGTTCCCAGCTCTGGTGAGGCTCCAAGGGAGTTGAAGGGCTTCTTTTCATCCCCTGGGGAACGTCACACATACCTCAGTGTGTGTGTGTACATTGTGTGTGTACACTGTGTCCTCCACGTGCAGAGAAGCTGCCACCTCAGGGCTGCCACCCCTGTTCACCAACAAGCAAATTCAAGCTTTCCCAATTTAGTCTAATTCCTTTTGAATTTCTTGCAGTAAGAGGGAACCATGAAGAAAAACTAAATTCTTGCTTATTGGCACCTATTTTTTTTTTCCTTAAGAAAAATAATAATGATGGTGCCGGGAAGCACTTCAGGGTGCCTATTATGTGCCAAGCATGTTGCAGACATCCTCTTTACTCTGATCCTCATAGCAACCCTGCTCGGGAGTGTGGCTTCGGCCGCAGTGCAGGGGAACCCTACTGAAGCTCAGAAGGTGAGGTGACAATCGGAGTTTCACAGGTAGACCAGCTGTGGCAAGAAGGAAGCTGGGGGATCGAGTCAACTCTGTTAGACTCCAAAATGCCTGCTTATTCCCCAGCTCCAAGAGCTGGACTTCTGGAAGAAACAGGAAATTCTTTGTTCTTCTGTGTTTTGTGTAACGTTTTTCTCTCCTTGAATGCTCTTCACTGGAGTGCAATGAGAACAAAGTCCATAGGCAGCCACGGCAATGCGAGTCTGGAGCGGGAGGCTAGCGCTTGCTTAATTTATAGTTCAGCAAACAATTTCCTTACACAAACCCTGCGGGAGGGTTGATGGCACTAAGACTATTGTTTGTTAGTGCTGTAATACTAGACTATACCTCAGTGATTTAACAAAGAACGTTGACACCAAATATTGCTCTCCAGCCACTGCAAATGCCACGCCAGGTTTTGTGGTTGTTTAGAGCACATTAGCTCTGTAGAAAAACATTGCACCTGATTTCAGAGATGATGACTGCATTTAGAATGGCAAAGTAGGTAAAATTTTATGAACTATTTAGATATCTTTTTTCCTACAACCAACGAAAACCCCAAATATGTAGTAGCTTTGGAGAAGAGCTGTCTCTCTTGATGGCAGACGTGTTTCTATCAGCGGGAGCTGTCCTTGTAACACAAGCTGTTTCAGTATCGCTGGACGTGGGAATGGCTGGACGGGAAGGAGGGAATGGTTGAGAACACACACACAGCGCAGAATTGCCGGTGCATTATACCTGCAGACCTTTCCACAAATTCAGGCCCTTCCACAGACTCGCTGATTCAAAGTTTTAAGGAGTGCAGTCCCAGGCATACGCATTTTTACAAATCTCATGGGTGGGTGACTTTGCCATACATCCCTGGTTAAGAACCTCTGGATGGGAGCACCCTTTCCTAGGATGGCACACTGAGCAGCAATGACAAAATATTTTCCTTCAAATGTTGGCTTCCACCACAAGCCATTCTTCTCCCTTTCCCCTTCCTCACTCTAGGAAAAATAAAAATAAAAGAATCGTACAATGAAATCAACACTGCCAGACGTTCAAAGATGGATGACCTAGATCATCTTATTCTCAGAGAGATGCACCTTCGCTGTCTGTGTGAATGAATACCTGATACGGGTGGGTGTGATAGCCACTTGCATGCTGGCGGGAGTGTTTTGGAGAAGAATAGCAGTTTTTAACTAACAAAGCCCAACAAAGAAACTGAAATACTCTCTTTTCATCCCATTATATGATGAGTAGATGGAAACATGAGAAATTCTGGAGTCCGTCTGCTTGGTTTTACATTTGGAGAAACTGAGCCCAAAGGGGGAAAGTGACTTCCTCTGTCACTCAGCTTCTCCCTACAGTACAAACCAGGCAGGTCAATGGCAGGCCGAGGAATGCAAACCAAGCTCTCTGTTCTGTTTTGGAACCGTGCCTTATTGAAATTAGGAAGAACACAGAAACGGCTGTTCAACTGTGTCCAGCAACGAGGCTCTACTCTTCAATAAAGAACGAATGGTCTAGCCAAGAAGTATTAAGAGAAAAAAGGGAACAGAGAGAGATTAGCCCGAAACATATTCTTTAGAAAAGTTGCCCATCTTCACAAAGAGCGTAACCAAAGCTACCTTTACATTTACTTTCCTGTCATCATTGCAAACTGTTGTTTGAGGACAGATATTTAAGAGGAGACTTAGCTGAAGCTTTGTTGCGTTGTTTTTCTGGATGTATACTCAGAGGGATGATCTTCCAACCTCACTTTCTCTCCCATCCTCAGCCTCTAACACACACACCCCTAAACAAAAACCTCAGGGAGAACTAGAATAGGAGTAAAGATCTGATTTTAAATAATCCATACTGTATATCATTAATGTCTTGTTGGATGTTACGGACTGAATTGCATGCCCCTCCCCCCAATACACACAGAGAGAAGACCATGTGCAAACTTAGAGAGAAGATGGACACCTACAAGCCAAGGAGACAGGTCTCAGAAGAAACAAACCTTGCCGACACCTTGATCTCAGGCTTCCAGTCCCCAGAGCTGTGGGAAAACAAATTCCTGTTGTTTAAGCCACACAGTGTTACCACCCAGTGGTGCTTTACTGTGGCAACCCTAGAAAATGAACATACAGGATCGCTGTATTGGAACATTTGCTTCTGTGGGCAAATAACAGAAAACCAAAACCCAGCTCCAGTGACTGAAATACCAAGTGCGACGCATTTAGCTAAAACAACAGAAATATCAAGAGGCAATGCAGGCTGCATGTCCAGTTTGATCAGGGTGTGACCTCCTCTGCCCCTTCTTGTTCATCAGGTGTGTGGTTGGCTTGGCTCGCCTCAGGGAGGAAAGGCAGCATCAATGGCTACACATGCTTCTTCACCCCGTCCAAAGAGAAAGAATGGCATCAGGTAACCATTGAAACAAGTCCAGGCTTCCTCTAATTGAACCGCTCATTGTTACACTAATAATATTAATGACAAATGTTCACTGAGCACTATGTGCCAGATACTCTTCTAAGTGCTTTTGCTGAGTTCACTCTTTTAATCCTGATAAAAAGACAATGAAAGTGAGGGGAGGTCAGCCCCATCCCCCCATCTAAAACGTAAGGCCACTCATTACACAGTGTGCACAATGGATGTTAGAAAAACAGCCACAGCATGAACTACAATCACGTCCATACAGAATTATAACTGCACCACGCTTCAGGTTTCCTTAATGAACTAGCTTAGCACAGTCAAAAAGCTACATGCGTTTTGCTTTCGCTGTCCACATACATTACTTACATTACCATTTTCCTAAATGTCCTTTCGAGTGTCACATTATTGTTTTCTCCTTGCCAGCAGAAACTGGGCTGGGAAACTTATAAGTTATTGGAAACCTGTTCCCAAACATGTGACCATCTTCCCCCTGTAAGTTATAGTGGCCTCTTGGGTCAAACTCTGGGCCTCTTTGATTCTGCTGCTGTTCTGACATTTTTGGAGAGGTGTGGAGGTGCCTGGGCTTGTTCTGGCTTGTGTGAAGTTAATTTCTCTGTGGCAGTCAATTCACAAAGAGAAGGAGCAATCAGAAACTGGCATTTGGTACCACTTTAGATGGTCTCACTCCTATTCCCCCTCCCCCACGTCATCCCCTACACAGGTACATGCCAGGTGGTTCCCCGTAAGGATTAAACACACTGATCTGATAGTTTCCATTTCTCAAACTTGAATTCAATTAGAATTTTATCATGAAATCACAAAAAATGGAAATGCCGCATTATGATTTATGGCATTTCTAGTATCAAGTGTTAATCTTCCAGGGCTTCGTTGATTTGAAATAAATAATGGACTACTTACTACCTAAATGCTAAATATTTAAATGTCACCTTGGTACAAAGTAGCACAAATTTTTTGGAGAACAATTTACAGTGTTGTATCGTAAGTTACAAAATATTTGTGTCTTTTGCATAGCAATCCCACTCCTGGGATTTGTTTAAAAGTGGAAGGGAAAAAAGCATTATGCACAACTATGTTCACTAAAGACTGTCTTAGAAGAGCACAAATGGAAACAATATACATTCCAACTATATGCACTGCTAAAACAATTATAGTAAAGAACTCCTTGAGGGAAATATTATGTAACTGTTAGCAGCTCCCTTTGTTTGGAACACTTTTCCTCCCCCTCGGCCTTACTTTTCTGCCAGCTAACTCCCACTTAGCCTTCAAGACTCAGGGTACCCACCCCGCTCCTGGCTGTCCCACCTCCACCGTGCTTATGTAATGCTTGGGCGCACCTCTATTAAAGGGTTTGTAGCCCATTGCACTGTGACCCATTGATTTTGCTTGTCAGTCTCCCCCATTGGACCGCAACTCATTGTGGCACAGCCTGTCCTTTGTGCAACAAGTTAACAAGCAGAAGGGGAGGGGCAAGAAATAAAGTTGTTTCTGATCCATAAAACTCAGGCTTCAGTTGATTCAGAGCTGCCTTCAGCTCCCCCCACCCCACCTGGCCCCACCCCATCAACACCACCAGCTTCTCTGGAATCTCTTGTGGAAGGTGAGAAATCTGCTTAAAATCCTATCAGGGGGAGTGTCTCAGTGGGGGGGAGTGGGTGGAAGGGGATTAGAAATGGAACCTGTGCAATATCCCTGTAAAGCTCCAGGAACCATTAACATTCTTTTTCATTTCCTTTTACAAGTTTCCATGAATGTCTGAGTTACACCACATACAAATGGGACTGCAAACGATCGGTGTGGTTCGGTTTACACTGAAACAGGACGCGCGCTGCCTTCTTTCAGGCGGCATCGCTTCAAACAGCAGGAAAGTGGACTCAGCCCGGTGCCAGTGCCAGGGAGTTGAGGTCCTTTCCTCGCCCATTCATTTCCAGCCACAGTCCTGGAGGATCACCGGCACAGCGCTCCCTTTTGCCCGCCCGATCTTGGAGCGGAGCCGTCCGTAGGGAGGAGAACCGACAAATCCTCGCGGGCGCCAGGCGCTCGCAGATCGGGCCCGCCCCAACCCGCGCCGGCCCCGTCACGTTGGCTGCAGAACGCATCCCGACTGCGCCCCAGCGAGGAGGTGCTGGGGGTAGCTAAGGGGAGCGGGTCACGTGAGAGGAGGAGTCTGACCTACTTTGGCAGGCGCATGCGTACTTCCCATCTGAGGCTCACGTGGAATTGCACGTGCTGGGTCCTTGGGCCTGGGCTCTGGCGGGGCGTGCGCTAGTCCCGGCCAGAAGGAAAGGTGAGTTTAGTGCTGCTGCTTCCACCCGTGGGCTCAGAAAGTTAGGGGGCCAGAAGATGCAGCTGCCTCCACCAGCCTGCCTGAGACCTCGCTTTGCTTGTCGCGCAGACCTCGTGCCCATAACCTGCATCTTTGAGAGCTGCTTTGGCGCTCCACGGGGCTTCCCACAAATTCCCCGAAATTAACATTCATGAATTCAAAAATTAAAACAAAGTTACTCTACATATGCCCTTTGAATCAGCAATTCCACAATTAGGAATTGATTCTACAGATGGTCTCCCGCTTATGTGAAATGTCGCCTTAGGAGGGTGATCATTACATCACTGACTTGCCAACGATGGGAAAGTCTCTGAATGTCCAACAAACAATAAATCCGATCAAATATATAGAAACATAAATTATGATTGCATTACATTTGGAATTCTTTGCAGTTAAGAAATGGACAGACAGCTCTATAGACCCCGATATGAAGAGATCTCTAAGATTCATTGTGAAATAAATACATAAAATAAATGGAGCAGGACAGTGTGTGGGGGGTGCTAAAGATTATGTGATAGAAAAACTTGTAACTATACACAAAAATGTAAATATATAATTGCGTTTGTAAACGTATCTGTACAAAATATATATGTATATTTGTAAATGTGTATAAACAAAATGCAAATATATATTTGTGAATGTATAGAATAGCTTTAGAAACATGCAACAAGAGCATACAAGAAGCTATACTGGATGCCTGAGAAGGCAGAGGAAGGAAAAAGACTGACTCTTACACACTTTTGTAACTTAAATTTTACACTCTATATGGTCGATCTATTTACAAAAATAAAAAGTTAAACACAAAGAGTTATATAGCACTTACTCTGTGCTGAGCATCAGGTTTTGTGAAAATCCCCTCTAAAAACGTCATCACGTATGATATCCACCACATTTCTTACTCTGTTCAGCTTGTATCTGAAAGCTGCACGTTTTCTGATAAACTCTGTTAAAAGTTTTTAGATAACAACAAGTCCTCTACCTCGTGAAGATCCTGCCCAAATTCAGTCTGGCAAAAGGAAGGACCCTCAGTAACAAACATTTGCATTGCAAAGCCTACAAAGAAAGTTTGCATCTGCAGTTAAGCTTTGCTCTCCCAATACTCTGAATTTGTAATGCAGCTGTAATTGTCATTCAGCATGCCAGTTATCGTATATTTGGCTGCAGTTAACAGAAACTCCAAGTGGCTTGAACAGGAAGTTCGTTTAACTGAACCAGGATAGGACAGACTTCAGGGATCGTTTGATGCAGCATTTAAACAATGTCACTAGGACCTGGTGTCTTGTCATCCCCCTGCCATGCCTCCCACGGTATCAGCTTCATCTAAAGCTTTGGGCAGGTCTCACTTCATGAAAATGCTTCTTTCCCAGGGACAGCAAGCACACCTCTATCTGAAACTCACTGGTCTGATTTGGGGCACCTGCCCACACCATAGCAGGAGATGGGATCATGCCAACTCATTTGGGGAGTCCATTAGCCTGTGTGCTTTGAGGGGAGCCAGAGAAAACAAACAAACCAGTATGGATATTGAGGCAACCATGCCCCTCACATTACTTCTATTTGCTGCTATTTGCTAATATTACCTAACATTACTACTGTTGCTATTATTTTTCCCCTTTCCAGGTGTGGATTAGGTGATAGATCTCAGCTTGCCCAGAACTATGCTGCCAGGGTGTTTGCATTTTTCCCTGCACTGTATGCTTTCCCAGTGAGGGAGTAAGAACATCAACGATCAGGGGAAAAAAATCTACCTCCACTACTAGAAAATCAGCTTGAGTTATGGTGAAATCAAGGGAGGCAGAACGTCCCTTGGTATGAACCATGTAAAGGAAGTATACAAATTCCATATTTATGTGCTATTTCTTCATCCACCCATACAATAGGTATTAGACTCCTACTGTATGTGGAAGCATGAAGGCTCTTGGAGAAAAATGGAAGACATTCATGACCAAGACCCTGAACTCAAAGGAAATATAGTCAAATTAGGCTACATTTCCAAGATAGACACTTGGAAAACATTAAAATAATGATATGAAACAGGATGTAGTTTAGAGCCTGGGTTATGGGGGTGGGGGGCAACTCACCTCTGAAGATCCAGCTCAACTGACACGCCCTGCATGAAGTCCTCTCTTGATGTCCTACCTCCTACTCATTGCCAGCTGTGATGGAGAGAGCCACCCACTCTGTGTCTCTCTAGCCCCCAACAAACTTACACTTCCTCACTGCCCTTATTTGTTCACAAGCTTGCCTCCTCCTTGTCCCCAGATAGGCTGGGATTTCCTGGGAAAGCAAACCTTTCATTGATTTTTTTGTTTATTTTCTTCATAGTCACAACAACTAACACATCCCTGGCCTTAATGCATGTTTGTTCAATTATCAGATGAATAAACAGCCTATATATCCATGTAAATTCTCACACCTGGTTAATAATTCAAAGTGTAGAGTATGATTTGGGCTGAAGGAAAAAATGATGGATAAGAAAGACTTTCAGCTCTGGCTGATGTGGCTCAGTGGACTGAGTGCTGGCCTGCAAATCAAAGGGTGGCCAGTTCGATTCCCAGTCAGGGTACATGCCTAGGTTGTGGGCCAGGTCCCCAGTAGGGGGCATGGGAGAGGCAAACACACATTGATGTTTCTCCCCCTCTCTTCCTCCCTCCCCCTCTCTCTAAAAATAAATAAAATTTTTAAAAAAGACTTTCAAATCAAATAAATAGATAAAAACAGACAAATAAATATGGGTGGAAGTCAAAAATCAACATCTATCATTGACAACTATTAAGACTTCTTTGATATTTCCGAGTCATAGTCTCAGATTGACACTTTGAGGCTTCTAGTTTGGGCCGGCCCAGCCCACATGACAATGACATTGACAGATCCTTCCTGAAATGTTTCCCTTGCAAGACTCCAAGAGTGAGTGCCTCCTTAAATTTTGCACCCTACCTCCCTTTAGGTCTGCCTCATCTGCCTCCCTTTATTCCTGCTCATGCCCTTGAGTGTGTACCTTGATCTTGAATTGACAGTTGTTGAATTTGACAGTGTGCTAGAGATCCTTCCCCTTATGGTATGAACACGCCAACAACGGGTGTGCTCTGTGTGTATGTGTACCATGATGACACAGTAGACCACAAACATCATGCATGCATAGATTCGGAATAATTCTTGGCTCTTCCCTCTCCTACCCACATAACCAGTCAAATGGTGGTGAGACGTCTTTCATCCTGCATCCCAGGGAAGGATGGTAGGAGGAGGTCCAGGGCAGGACAGGAAGACCATGGCAGGTGCTGTGAGGTGACCATAATTGGGTGGCTGACCTGTGAGCCTATGTGAAAGACTCTTGGGTACTTGCTGATATAACTAGAAATGACGAGCAGGTGGGATGGAGCCAGCACAATTTAACTAATTACTGTGCGTCTATAACCACAGGGGATGTAAACCTGGGGAACCTGGTTTTTTGCATTTCCAACATCACCTCTCCCTCTTCTTCAACACAACTCCTCCTCATCCCCACCAATAAGTCTAGTCTCTATTCTTGAGAATACTAGACCCATTTCTACCTCCACTCCTTTGCCCATATCGTACCCAACCACCTATATAGCCCCTCCCTTCTCCCATATTTATCTGATTTTGTGCAATCCTCCAAGGCCTTCTCCTCTTTGTTATCTTTTCCAACCCATCTCCACTTCTGCGGTCCCTCTACTGTGAAGATCTGCCATGTTGCATCCACTGTGGCTCTTAATTGTATGCTGTCTCACATCATTTTAGTGTTTTCCAAGTGTCTATCTCATCTGCCTAACTTAACTATATTCCCTTTGAGTTCAGGGTTTTGGTCATGGATGTCCTTCATTTTTTCTCTAAGAGGCTCTGTTCTTCCACATATAATGCACAAGGGGCAATATGTTTTAGAGGTGGGTCAGGGCTAGAACACAGCGCCACACTTGGGTGGGTAAAGGGAAGGCTCAAGAAGGCAGGATGGTGCCAAGGTCCTAAGTGTGGGCACTGGTGTCAGAAAGTCCTTGGTTCTGATGAACAGCAGTGTAATTTCTCTGTGTCTCAATCTATCTTTTGACAAGTTGAGTGGATAATATTCCTCACTTCATAGGATTCTTTTGAGGACGAACAACCAAATGCACGTAGGGTAATTAGCATGATGCTTGGCACAAAATAAGCTCTCAGATGTTAGCTATTACTATTTCATAATTTTTGTGTACAGTTCCTAAAACATTTTCCCAAATCTGTGGCAATTTCTCAAAAATATTTGGTAGGTCATTCCCTTTGAGGGCTGTGAAAATAGCTATAGTCTTTGTTCAGGCTTCTATAACAAAATATTGGCGAGCTTATAATCAACAGAAATTTATTGCTCATAGTTCTGGACACTGGGAAGTCCAAGATCAAGGTGACAACATGGCAACCTTTTGGAGAGGGTCCTGTCCAATATATTAATAGCCCAGCATGTCCTTAGCATGGTGGAAAGGGGCTAGGGTGCTTTGTGGAGTCTTTTTTGTAAGAGCACTAATCCTATTCATGAGAATTCCACCCTCATAACCTCAGCACCTCCCAAAGGTCCATCTCCTAATAGCATCATCTTTAGAGGCAGGATTTCAACATATGGATTTTAGGGGGACACAAACATTAAGGCTATAGCAGGCAAGGTGTGTAGACATAAAAACACTTAGGGATACATAGGCATGACTGATTTCTCTCTCTCTCTCTCTCTCTCTCTCTCTCTCTCTCTCCCCCCCCCTCTCTCTCTCTCCCTCTCTCTCACACACACACACACACACACACACTCCTCTTCCATTTCCAAATGTCCCTCAGAGAGAATCCTGCAAACAATACATCATAACAAGCACTCCTGCCCATGTTCCTCCAGGGATGATCCCTGAGCTGATGTGGGGAAAGGTGTTCTAATCACTGATTCCCTTGAGAAGCCTGTGGTTGCTTAGGATGAGGGAAGCCTGTCATAAAATGCCACGCATGAACTGATAGAGTGACTATTATTACTGCGGACAATGGACTACAAGCAACAATGTCCTAGTTCATTTATTCATGCCCTTGAATTTATACCTCCCTGCTTTTGTTAGGCTGAATCCATCCTTTACCAAGTGAAAAGTGAGTATGTATGTGAAATTTATGTCCAATTTCATGAACGTGGTTTATAAAATAAGTTCATTTTTCTATTAATAAAATCTATATGACTGTAAGGCTAGACTCATGCTGAGAGACTGTTCCTCCATGCCCTAAGATCACCTTCACTATGATCCAGATTGTTGGGAGAAACAGGGAAAGTGCTTAGACAATTATCCAGCTCTATTCTAATAGAATAGCAAGCCCTCAATAAATACTACTTGTTATTATTATTGCCACCATCAGTGTCATTGCTGGTATTTCAATTTGCCCACTGTAGTCTGAATTTGGTGAAGCAACTTGAGCAAAAGGATGCCATGTGTACAGTAGTTGTTAAAAGCTGTTCACAAATATTCCAGCTCCCTTATCTTCCTGACACCAGCTAGAATTGCAATGCATGCCATGTCCAGACTAAGTGTTGCTGGTTTATGCAAGACCCACCAGGGCTCTATTCTCATTCTGCCAACGAGACCACCTATGCATCAGGTAATGGCTGCTCCTTCTATCTCAGTCCCCAACTAAGAACAATGACAAGATGAAGCAGAGTCCCTGCCAACCTGCCATGGATATAGAGTATGAGCAAGAAATAAATCTTTACTTTCTCAAGCCACTGGGATTTTGTTTGTTTGTTACTGTGACTCACTCAAGCCTATCCTGACTGATACATACCAGTAACTTGATTGTCTAAAATCAAGCTTTTGTGTCACGAGGGTGTTGCCAAAGATAACCCAGAAAGGCTCTTTACCAGTGGCTGTTTCTGCCATAGCATTTCCAAAATGGGGGAAGGGGAAAATAAGGGTCCCCTTTCAAGCATTCTGCTCATCTCTGAGCTCCCAATGTTATGATCCCTGCTAACATTCATTGGTGATAAGATGGCCAGGCTGGAACACATGCTTTATCCTCAATTTGACAATCAAGGTCACCAGCGACACCGCCTCTGCTTCATTGTGACATTTGGGTATCCTGTTCTATCTAGTGGTTTCAGTCAGTACCATCACAATCATCAGAAATTTTCAAACAATATCAAATTTCAAAAGGGAAAGAAAAAGGGAGTTTCCAGCCCTTTAAAAACTTGGCTCCTTATGCAAATATGCTCAACTCCACCCAGTCACCTGGAAGCTCCCTATACCAGGGGAATGGGTAGCTTTGTCAAGCTACCTAAATGTGTTTCCCAGTTCCCACACATCAGGTACCTGGCCCTTTCTCCTGTATTTTCACAGCCCTGGGCAGAAACCTCGGTTGACCACTTTCTAATTTTCTGCATTCAGGCCTGAACCTGGGAGGACTGTGAGTTTTTGTTTGTTTGTTTGTTTGTTTGTTTGTTTTTAATAGCTGAGATTTAAATACTCCTCTTTTCCCTACCTTTAAAACTTATTGTTCCCTACCTGGACTTCCGACCAAGATGGAGGCATAGGTAGACACATTGTGCCTCCTTGCACAATCAAAAGAAGGACAATAACAAATTTAAAAACAAAAAATAACCAGAACTGACAGAAAATCGAACTGTATGGAAGTCCGACAACCAAGGAATTAAAGAAGAAACACTCACTCAGACCAGTAGGAGGGGCGGACAGGCAGCCGGGTGGAGAGGACTCTTGGCGAGGCGGCTGAAGGACTGGGCAGTCCCACATTTGGGTGCAGATAAACTGGAAGGAACAACTGGGGAGTGAAACAGACCGCCCAACCCAGAGTTTCAGTGCTGGGAAATAAAGCCTCAAGGCCTCTGATTGAGAGCACCTGTGGGGGTTGAGGTGGTGGGAGAAACTCCCAGCCTCACAGGAGAACTCGTTGGAGAGACCCACAGGGTCCTAGAACGTACACAAACCCACCCACTTGGGAATCAGCACCAGAAGGGCCCAATTTGCTTGTGGGTATTGGGGGAAGTGACTGAAAACTGGCAGAGAGCGGAGCAAGTGGCATTGTTCCCTCTCAGACCCCTCCCCCATGTATAGAGTCACAACGCAGGGATGTGGCTGCCCCACCCTGGTGAACACCTAAGGCTCTGTCCTTTACTATGTAACAAGCGCACAAAGAAAAAAAAAAAATATGGCCCAAATGAAAGAACAGATCAAAGCTCCAGAAAAAAAGGATAAAACTAAGCGATGAAGAGATAGCCAACCTATCAGATGCACAGTTCAAAACACTGGTAATCAGGATGCTCACAGAATTGGTTGAATTTGGTCACAAATTAGATGAAAAAATGAAGGCTATGCTAAGTGAAATAAAGGAAAATGTACAGGGAACCAACAGTGATGGGAAGAAAACCAGGACTCAAATCAACAGTGTGGACCAGAAGGAAGAAAGAAACATTCAACTAGAACACAATAAAGAAACAAGAATTTAAAAAAATGAGCAGACGCTTTGGAACCTCCAGGTCATCTTTAAACATTCCAACATCCAAAACATAGAGGTGCCAGAAGGAGGAAAGTAAGAGCAAGAAGTTGAAAACTTATTTGAACAAATAATGAAGAAGAACTTCCCCAATCTGGCAAAGGAAATAAACTTCCAGGAAGTCCAGGAAGCTCAGAGAGTCCCAAAGAAGTTGGACCCAAGGAGGAACACACCAAGGCACATCATAATTACATTACCCAAAATTAAAGATAAGGAGAGAATCTTAAAAGCAGCAAGAGAAAAGGAGACAGTAGCCTACAAAGGAGTGCCCATAAGACTGTTAGCTGATTTCTCAAAAGAAACCTTACAGGCAAGAAGGGGCTGGAAAGAAGTATTCCAAGTCATGAAAGGCAAGGACCTACATCCAAGATTACTCTATCCAGCAAAGCTATCATTTAGAATGGAAGGGAAGATAAAGTGCTTCCCAGATAAGGTCAAGTTCAAGGAGTTCATCATCACCAAGCCCTTATATAAAATGTTAAAGGGACTTATCTAAAAAAAAGAAGATAAAAAATATGAACAGTAAAATGACAAACAACTCACAGTTATTAACAACCACACCTAAAACAAAAACAACAAACTCAGCAAACAACTAGAACAGGAACAGAATCACAGAAATGGAGATCACATGGAGGGTTATCAGCGGGGGAGTGGGAGGGGGAGAGAGGGGGAAAAGGTACAGGGAATAAGAAGCATAAATGGTAGGTAGAAGATAGACAGGGGGAGGTTAAGAATAGTATAGGAAATGTAGAAGCCAAAGAACTTGTATATATGACCCATGGACATGAACTAAAGAGGGGGAATGAGGGTGGGAGAGGGTGTGCAGGGCAGAGGGGAATAAAGGGGAAGAAATGGGACAACTGTAATAGCATAATCAATAAAATATATTAAAAAAACAAAAAGTAAATAAAACGTATTGTTCCCTACCCACTTAAACTTCCTGCTGCTGGCTTTTCAGCTGTTGTCTGAATACCTCTAGGTAGACTCCCCCAACTTTCCACCCATGGCTCATTCTGTACTCTTGTGTGGTTGGGATACAGTGCTGAGTAAGATGCTCTCTATGCCCTCAAGTGTCTTGCAGCACGGTAGCAAGACAGGTATACAAACAACTGATTTAGATGTCAAGCAAGGTAGAACTTAATGCTTCATCAGAGGAGGCAGGGGAAGCAGCTCAGACTGACTGAGATTCATCAAAGGTGAGAAAGAAATGACAGCTTTGATCTAGCCACAGCTCGAAGTGCTGAGAATGCAGGGATGAATGAAGAACAGTCCCTGCCTTGAAGCAGCTTCACAATGGGTAACACCTGGGATGTTGGTATGTGGTCCATCTGCATACACTGGTGATCACCTCTGGGCAGATCTCAGGTTCTTCTTGTTGGTAATGATCCTGTGCTGCCCTCAACTCCTCTCAAGGCTAGGCAGCCACATTATGGAATCAGAAACTCAGATGAGGAGGACCCCCCGACCATCTATTCTACTTTCAAACTTTGTCCCGCAGGGCGATTAGCGGTTCCAAGGGACTCTGGCAGGGGCAGTTGGAGGTGAGGAAATGGGGGAAAGAGAAATTGAACAACATTAGGCCACATCCTTTGTAATTTCAATCAGGACAGCTCTGTTTTTATTTATTCTATTTGTTTTCATTTTCATGTAAGACTGCACTGCAACAAAGGGCTGTGAGGCTGGAAAAGATTTGGAAGGCACTGATTGAATTTCATAGAGAAGAAATCTGGAAGACAAATGGCTCTTCAAGAGGTCAGAGTCAGAGAAAGACAAGAGGAGACCTAGGTTTTCTACTCCTGGGCCGTTGCACTTTCCACTACACAGCTCTGCCTCACTGTGAAGCTGGCACAGGCACATCCACAGGGGGAGTCCTCAAGCTTCTGCCTGAAATGATTGCTTGGACAGTGGTTGTGTGATGCATTTACACTGGAGAGGGAATGGGGGAGCTTGGAGGAGCTGTTGTATATGGCCAATGCTTAGCACCTCTCCCTGTCTGCAGGTCAACTTGGTGATAGGTGAGCTTGTAGAAAGACAAGCTCAAAAGAACCCAGAACTTTTTCTATGACTTCAAGAAACAGAACTCAGTCGGAAGCTCTGGGGAGCAAGAAGGCAGCAGGAACTAAGCCTGTTTTGAAAGAAGGATCACTGAGAAGGTGCCCCAGAAGAAACAGAAGTGAGCTGGTTGTCCCTGGGCACTGGGAAATCGGCAGCTTTTAGGATAATGCATCCTTCATTCATTTGCTGAATGCCCGTGGGGGAAATCAAGGTGAAGTAGCCACTGTCTGTGCCATACATAAGCCAAGAGTCCAGCGGAGGAGTGAAGGCACATCCATTTGTAAGAGAAGTGGAAGGGGAAGAGATAACAGAATGGCCGCCAAGCAAGCATGATCCGTGTGAAGGGGAGATCACTGACACCGGTACAGGGCTGCTCCAAGCTGGCGCTGGCAGCAAGGTAAGCCATCAAGAGACAGGAAGTGCGCTCCATGCAGGGGACATAACAGAGGCAATGTAGTGAGGCGGGTACTGGTCGGGTCTGAATGGGGAGTGGGAGTTTAGTGTGGCATGGGTGCACACTCTGAAAGTGCGTTTTGAACTCCATCACTTTCCAGAGTCACGGGGGTGTCTTCAGGTGGCCTCTTCCCTGGAATACTAAGAGGCCATAACTGGCATGGGAGATGCAGTGTTGCTGCCTTGTGAAAGGAAGCCAGGACCAGACAGAGACAGTCAAAGGCTTCCAAATGATGTAACTGTGAACCTCTTCTTCTGTTCCTTCCCTGAGAGAGAGGCTGAGAGGCTTTGTGGGGCCCAGCGATGAATCTGGGAAGGAGGTGTGCAGACGGCATTCACTAAGAACTCTGTCCCCGCTCCTAACTTCAGCAAACAGCTTGGACTCCAGCCTGAAATCACCAGGAATTACCAGCCTTCCTGAGTCAGTTTGAAAACAGTGTTTATTATTCCATTGGCACCTCCCCAAACCCACCACCTGACATAACTCAGAGGGAAGGATGAAGCATGGCAAACGGAGGGCACCTTCCTGTCCTATAAAAAGGGCGTGGGCCAGTGCCAAAGGTGGGGAGTGAGAAGAACACATCAGAGTGGACCTCGAATAACGTGGCTGAATCCTGATGCACTTCCGTTCTTAGAAAATTAAGTCATTATCAAAGAAAACTTGGGGACAGGGAAATGCTTTCCAAGATATCGATTGCCCTTGACAAAACAACCACACAAAGTTATTTCATGTCCCACTATGGATGAGTGGCCCCATGGACAAGGGTCGCCAGTCAGAGAACCTCAAGCTAGGGAACCAACCAAGCAGACTTCCTTTTGAGCTAATTTTGATAATTTATATTTTCCTTGAAAAAAATCTTCAAATTAGCATGAAGTTATACATGATATTTTCTTAAAGTCTAAAAGCAAAAATTCCCTCTCTATGCTTTTGAAAAGTTTCAACATACATTCTTCAATAAACCTGCCATAGAATAATATTTATTTCATTAATGAAACATCTTAATATACTGCAAAGTACAAAAAGGTGTGAATCAATAAAGTATGGGTCAGTTTTTTAAACATATATATGTACAGAAGGAAGGAGTGAAAGGAAAGGAATGAAGATACATACACCTTTGCTCTTATCTGTCTTCTGCTGTGACCACCTTGAGTATACCTTTGTCATTAGCTGAGTTTGTTTTGTGGGTTTTTTAAAAAATAAAGAACTAAGGCAACTCCTTGCCTTCTTCTTCACAGGGACTAAAGGAGGAATATTCATTCATAGGCTATGGTTTCAAGTCCCTCACCTTTATTTCTTGAGATACACAAGCGTGTGCGATGCACGGAAGCAGGTCCTACCTTAAGATGCAGCCTGACCCTCACAGAATGAACAGAGAGAGGTGACAGCCCCTCCAGTTTTAGGCATCATGAATTCAGCAATATGACCCAAGTCGAACATAGCCTGACCCATGGTGAGGCCATTGGCACTGCACTTCTAGCAAGCTAAGGGCTTGCGTTTTGTTTAAGTGCGCCAGAATTGGTCAATACTTGAAGCATTCTGTCCTGAAGCTATCTATGGTCAGAAAAGGTGCTAGTATGGGTCCTGGAGACTAGGCTCAAAGGGGCTAGAGTGTGAACCTGAAGAGGTCAAAGCAGGGGAAATGAGATCATAGTGGCAGAGGGAAGCCTATGGCCAAAACCAAAGGACAAGTGCTCAGCCAGAATCCAGGAACAAGGCGAGAGCCCCAGAGAGGAGGTAACAGACTGGATCGAGAACTGAATTAACTGTGTCCTTGGACAAGAGGGTGCTAGACATGGGCCATGTAAGTTGTCAGGGATTGTGTTTTTCCGGATATTGACTATGCAGTTTGAGAATGGTTTGGTGGATTTAAAAGAACTTAGCTGGGTGAGGTGTGTGATTGATTGTTGAAGCCAAGTGAATGCCTTGATATTTATCTCTGTTGAATTCAGTCTTGTTATATTCAGTCCATTGCCACAGCTCAATGAGACATTTAGGGGACATGATTCTGTCACTATGTGTTAGTTCTTATTGTTAGCTCTGTCTATGATGCACAGATCTGATCAGTGTGTATTCCAGGTGTTCATACCAAATCCACCACCAAAGACCTGCTACTTTCTCCACTGATGACCATTCAATCATATGCCAGTTCACCCACCATGTGCCTTCTTGTCTGTGAGGATAATTTGAGAGACCCCGCAAAACCCTCCATTGCAGAACATTCCCCAAGGTCCATCAGTTTAATGACCCTAACCCAAACAGACATGAGATGCATTTGACAAGACTTGCCTTAGTGAGCAGGTTATATCTCATCTTGGCGTTTCTCCTCTAGGCTAAGAGATCCCCAAAGCCCTTATCTTTTCCTGACACCAGGAATGGAAATAATGAGTTACAATACAATGGAGTGACAACAAGCTAGATTCATCTCCACAGAAGTGATGTACAAACTTCCATTCTCCAGCGCTTTTTTGGTTGTGTAGACTAGAGTCACTTTGCCTACAGATTCCAGCTGTCTGGATACCTAGACAGGCACCCACAAAGTAACCTGATCTTGGTACCAGATCTGGTCTGGGGCCTGGTAGTTTATATATATATATTTTTTGGTATAGAAAGTCTTTGATCAGAATTGAAGAGATCCAGGAAAGCCATCCTATGACAAACATCCATTCATTCAACAAATTCATTTATTTATTTGGAAAAAATGCTTGTTTGTATCTACTTTCTGACTGACACTGTTCTGGATGTTGGGATATCATAGCAAACAAGATAAAGTCAGTTCTCATAGAGCTCCCATCAATGGGAAGAGGTAGATAATAACCAAGCAAATGAAAATGAAATTTCAAATATTTGTAAATGCTGTGAAAGAAAAAAAATGCAGGATTGGGGTAGAGTCTTTGGTACATGGATGATGGATAAATATTTTCATATGTTCATTTATAAAGTGGATTTCCTTTCTTGTGCCTAATGCTTGGGTCCTCCGTCCTGGGCTTTAGTTTTCAGGTATAGAGGGCAAGAGAGCTACATTGGAATACAGGTGAGTTTGGAGAGGGGCATTTGTGTGAAAGGAGAAAGATTGGTAGAGTGTGGTAGGTTATAGCCTGTCCTAGTGCATTGAAATCTCTGGTAGACTCAGTGGAATGGTATGAAATAAAATGCATAATTAAGAACATTATATAACTGCGGTTCAGCAAGAAAATATAAACCTAATTTCAAATGACATCTTAGACAAATGATCTGATGTAGCCCTTCCCTCCTCATCACCTCCTAACCCAAGCTAAAAGGTAGGAAGACAGAGAGTGTGCAGTTCTGGGCTCTTTTGACTTGACAACCCTGTCACTCTGTGTGGGCTGCCAAGCTCATCCAACCTTGGGTGTATCACTTGGGAAGCAAAAGAGGTATTAGATATGTGTGCATTCATGCCAGCATATCTGCATCATTTCTTTCTAGAGCAGGTAGAGCATTTATTGCTAATATGACAGTTAAAAAACAATAAAAGAAACAGCAGCTGCATCTGACTTATCAATTTTGCTACCTTCAAATCTGCACCACGCTCAAAGAAGTGTGGTCTAGCTCAAAATAAAAATAGGAGCTACAAATTTTAAGCACATTCTATGTGCCCAGCACTATCCTATATGTTTTATGGACACATCTCTTCTACTTCTTGCAACAAAACAATTACTCATATATTAATTAAGATGCATAATGGTTTAGCCAATAGAATTTAATTTTTTAGAAATTAAAGAAATAATGGCTTACCAAATAGAACTTACTTTTTTCTCACACAATGAGGCTAAGGTGATCCCAGGTTGGTAAATGGATCTGCTCCACACAGTCATCCAGGGATCCAGCATGCTGGAAGCTCTGTCACACCCAGCCAGTGGGAAAGTAAAGAGGGTCGAAGTTTGCACATGGGAAGTTTTTATGGGTCAGGCCTGGAAGAGTTGCACACCACTTCTGCTTATGGTCCATTGGCTAGAAATTGGTCCTATGGCCACTCCTAAAATTTTGGGAGAGGTTGGAAAATGTAGTCTCACTGTGTACCCATAAAGAAGGGACAGCAAGAAATTGCTATTATTATCTTGATTTTACAGATGAAGAAACCAAACCTCAGAGAATTTAAGTCTCTTGTTCAAGAAAGCAAGTATGTAAGTAAATACGTAAATGAGTAAGTAGGTGGGTGAGCTATGGTCCTGGATAATCCGACTCTAAAGGCGTTCTGAACCAACACCCTATATGGCCTCTTGAAGGCTGTGTGGACTGTGGCGAATCTTCCAGATTTACAATCTCTCTCCCTGGGTAGTACTGAGAACACAACGCCAAATTTTCTTCTTGTGCTCCCCATTTTCCTACACTTTCTTGGCTAACCAATCCTATTCTGTCGCCATAGTCTCCCTTTAGGTAGGTTAACATCTATTAGGCTGGGATCAGCTGGCCTTCTCCTTTGTCTGGGAGAATTTTTCATATCGTACTTCTGCATTGCTTTTGCTGACGAACTCAGAATTCCTGGGTGCACTGCTTTGTTTCTTCCACTTAGGGGATTCTGCCTTCAGTCAACAAGGTCACTGCAGAGAGACGAGATGCTTTCTAGGGATTGTTTTTCACGCTCATGCCTTCAAGGCTGTCAAGCCAGTACTCTTCTTTGTTGTCATTACCAGGATGTCCTAATGTCCTACTTGCAGCTGTTACTCCTCTGAGGTCCCTGGATTCCATGGTTCTGCCTGTCTATCTTTAGTCAGTTTTACTGACTTCACAAGCCCACTCTCTCCGTGTGGGGAGGCAAGTCAGTGATGGCTCAGAAGATTACCGCTGTTTAATGTAACAGCGAAGGTTTGTAGTGGTTCAGGCCCTGCCCTGTCCATATTGAAACATCTTGCTCCGTTTCTTCCAGTTCTGCACACACACTCCCCCCACCTACAGGCCATGACACGTAAAAGGGGTAATTCTGAGACAGACAGGACAAATGGGCCTGATTTTTTACCCCAGTTCAGAGGTGTTTGTTGTCAGGGTCTCATTTGGTGGTAGGGTGTGGTGATATGGGCTGGCTGATCGGTGACTGAAAATGTGCTCCTTCATCAGCCTGAGATCGGACGTTCCAGCCGCCCCATCCCAGAGAATGTTGCTCAGAGCCACAAATGTCTTTTCCAGTGTGAGCAGAGTGTGCAACTATGAACAAGGTCAAATGACAGCTCTATCTTTCGACCAGAAACCTCCTTAAGAAAAAAGGGAATGCTGGGTGTCCCTGCAATGCAGGATGTTTAGGGATGACGAAAGCACTATCCTAAAGGGGGAAAGGCAAGGAAATTAATTGGATCCCTTTTCCTTTTAAGCTGGAGACCCATCAGAGTTCACCCCAATTCTGTTCAAGTATTCTCGTTTTCAAAGCTCCCTAATAGTAAATGAACTGTGTAGGATGGGAAGTAGAAAGCTGGTTTTACACTTTTCTAGCATCGCTACTGAGTTCCTTACTATTTATCTATGAGGAAAAGTATACAAAGTGCATCCTCTATTACTTTAACCATGAAATTCAACTACCTATTGCCTATAAAATTTTTGAAAATAGAAACTATTCAACTCTGAAGGTAGACTATTCTCTCATACCCTCCCACAGTCAGTGTGATGCTGGCCCATGAGGGCTGACGACAATCCATTTTCCGAGTGACCCTCAACCGGTACGGGGGAAACGCTGAGCGATCGAATGCAGGGTGGGTTTCCATGACACGGTGGTTGAGACATTTGAGAAAGGTAAGACGAAAGAGGCATGGGGGAGCGGAAAGCACCTGGGTAAGGTGGAAGAACATTCCAAGGTAAAGAGAAAAGAGGGTTCTGAGAGGCTGGGTAATCAATGGTGGGAATGAATGTGTGTGTGTGTGTGTGTGTGTGTTTTCTTTTATTGATTTTAGAGAGAAGGGAAGGGAGGGAGGAAGAGAGAGAGAGACATTGATGTGAGAGAGAAACATTGATCAGTGGCCTCTTGGCACATGCCTCGACTGGGGACCACATCAGCAACCAGGGCATGTGCCCTGACTGGGAATAGAACCCGTGACCTTAAGGTCTGGAGGACGATGCCCAACCAAATGAGCCACAAAAGCCAGGGCAGGAATCAATGCTTTTGAGCACCAGCCTAGAAAGTGCCCGTCAGATGCTTCTTTGAACCTAAGGAGATTACCTGAAGTTTACTGGAAAAAGAAGATAATGACAACACGAGACATGCTCCATGAAGTCTGTGAGCACCACTGTCTTGCTCTTCACTGTGGCCCCAGTTCTAACCCCAGAGTCTGGCATGTGGTAGATGGTCATTAAACATTTGCTGAATGTATGTTGAATGAATGGAAGAAAATGACAAGAGCTAGGTTACTCTTTGGGTTTGCTTGTAAAGAAGTTAAAATATTGCTAGGAAGAACCCTCCCCTGTTTCATGAGCAGTGGAGAGGTCCAGCTAGAGCAATATGGTAGCCCTGAAGTTAAGGATGAAGCAGAGGTGGCAAAGAAGAAGATCTGATGGTCAAGGCCACCATGTGGCAAACTGAGGTCACAGCATGAGAGACTAGCAAGCCCAAAGCAAGAAGCACATAAATGCACCCCCCAGGAGACTGGAGAATGTAGGGGTGAATGAATCCACTGTGATGTGAATTCCATCCAAACCGCTGTGGATCATCACCTGTACCCTTAGCAAACGGCACAGGCCGTGGTCCACAGTGACTCGTTGCTCGGCCTCAGCTGAGGCTTGACCACTCTCAGCTCAGCCCCGTCCCGGTTCCCTCCTGGCCCCTTTCATGCTAGTGTGATTTGGGAGAAATGAGGGTACATTTATATTTTTAAAAGCCTTCCTTCCCAAAACTTAAGTCTAATTCTGCCTTGTGGAACAAGAGCCCAAAATAAGTTTGATGATTTTTCCACATGTTAGTCGTTCAAACAGAAAATGTATGGTAGAAAAGAATTCCATTTTCCTTTTACCTTGGAAAGATCCAGAGATTACTTCCCCCTACTTATATCGTAGCCATTGGAGAATTTTGTTCAAGTTATGCCTTATAGTCTCAATTCACCTCCTCGGAGCTCAAAGGACAATTTAATTAAGACACCTCAAATTGATTAATGGATAGAAGCAGGACCTTGTACTTCCCAGTTCACTTTTCTGACAATTCCAAAGTTATTGCAGGTTGGAGGCATATTCACTTTTTTTATCCTCACCCGAGGATATTTTTTCATTGCTTTTAGAGAGAGGGAAGGAGAGAGAAGGGGAGAGAGAAGAGAGAGAGAGAAAGAGGGAGAGAGAGAGAAGACAGAAATATCAATGTGAGAGAGAAACATGGATTGGTTGCCTCCGGTACACGCCCCAGCCAGGATTTAACCCAAACCCTAAACCTGGGTGTGTGCCCTGACTGGAAATGGAACCCGCGATCTTTCCAGAGGAAGCTCCATCCAACTGAGCCACACAGGCCACGGTGGAGGCATATTAATTTGGCTTTGTTCATTACAGAGCTAAAATGTATTCCTTGTCCATTACGTAGGACCCATGGGGATAGAACTGTCTTTGCCATTCATTTTACATTGTCAAATTTATCAGATTAGAACTGCATGTAAACAAATAATTTTCTGAATGCTTAATGCTGGTCTTGATTCCCTCAATAATTCTGTTTGGGTAAGACTGCCTTTATTCCTTCCCTGTGTTTCCAGAGGTACTTCTGACGTAGGACAGCGAAGGTCTGGAAGAAATCTCTCCTGGGTGACTTGCAATAGGTCACTCGCTTTGAAGTGCGCTCTTCGGTAATTCATGGATACGTACACACGTCTGTCTGCTGTAGAGTCTCCGTCCCCTCCCTTAGGCTTGGCAGCTGTGGACCACTGGCTCCCTTTCTGCTAGCTCAGAGTAGAGAGGAGGTCGATGGACACGTGGCAACTTTTGTTAGGGAACCGAAGACTGGAAACACACGTGTGGAAGTTTGGTTTCTCCCTGCACACCACGACCCAGTCTCCACTGACACTGCAGCATTTATTGCCTCCGGGAGCATTCATTAAAGGGAGACACAAAGAACTTAGAATAGAGGCAAATTATAGTTTTCTTTTCTCTTTAAAAAAAAATATTCCAAAGAGACTCTTGAGACTCGGGGCAGAGGAATTTGTCTTGAAATCTAGGGCCTTCTATTTTGCAGGGGAAGCAAGGTGGAGGTTTTATGTATTTAATTTTTATTCTTTATGCTTTATTATTTATCTTTTTTGGAGAAGATAAATAATAAATAATAAGGAATATGAAGAAACTGGATGTTTTATCATTAAACTTTCTTGCTTTCCTGCAAGGCTGCTGCTTCCCTGCTTTAAAATAGCACCAGCAAACTCAATGCACTGCAAAATGAAGACAGTATTGTTTGTCATCTGACACTGTAACAACTAACAAAAACTCTTCTCCACTACCAGCTATTTCCAATGGAAAGATCGTTAAGTATTTTGACCCAAATCCAGAGACTGATGTAAGCAAGTTACAGTATTATATAAGGCTTAAAATAACAATGCTATCCTTGAGATATATAATTTTTATAACCAGATTTTACCAGATAATTTCAGCACTTTTGAATATTTTAACTGTAGCCCAGCCTAAAAATCATAGGCAAATGGGTTTTCCAGTTTGTCATACCCTTTTTAATTTTTCTTTGGGTGTTGTTGATAAACTGCTTACATTTTTAGGTAGTCAGATATAACAACCTTCCTTTTAATGAGCTCTTCTGTGGTTTTTAGACTTTAAGTCTCATTGATCCTTAATTAGTTTACTATCTGCCAATGCTTTCTTCCTGTTTTCAAATTTTTTAAATATTTAAACCACATGAAAGCCATCTTCTGGGAAATATAAAATAAGAGGCTAACTTGGATTTTTAAATGAATTGAATTGCCCCAGTTACGTTCTCTGTGTCCGTGGGCTTGGAGTCCAGAAGAGGGAATGGATAGAAGGGGGTCTGGTCCCTTGCCCAGGGTCGCACAACTGGGAAATAGCCGAGAGCAGATTTAGGCTTCCCACGCGGGAAGCACATGCTCCCAAGTACTAGGGTCTGGAAAACAGGCATTCCCCAAATAATGTGTAGGCTCAACATGATCTCGGCAACATAGTAAATTGCTGGGAAAGCTTTTCAAACTGATTCTGAATTTCATTTGAAGGAATAAACACAAAGACATAGTGAAGAAAAATGTAGATAAAAGTATTAAAATGTTTGTGAACTGTCAGATATCAAAACAAATTATTCAACTACCTTAATTTTTAGGTAAGTTGTAAACAGCAAAAGGGGAATAAGTGAACCGGAGTGGAGAGCTTTGGAAGAGTGAATAAATTCAATGCCTGATGAAAGAAAATTTGCCCACAAATATGACGAAGGGCAAATAGTCTTAAATTAAACAGAGAAATATCTAGTCACACAGACACTGACATCGATATAAAAACGTGCAAAGCACACCTCACTCGGCATGACTGAAATGACCGCTCCTCAAGGCTGGTGAGTGTGGGGCACCACCTGGGCCCAGGCCCCTCTGAGGGGAGTCCCACAATAAGAAATGTCAGGGGGGGCATTTCACAAGACCCACAAAGCCTTTACAGTTGGCCCTTCTTTGAATATCTGAAGAAGTATTGGACCCTCGATATACGTTTAAACGTGGTGAATTTTCATGCCTTCCTTAAAATGGGGACAGTAAAAAACAGGGGACTTTTAATGAACAATGATTTATGCCTGATCTGTGATAGAGAGTGTGTAGCCATTTTGGTTTTAAAAACCTTGTTTTCAAATAACATTCAATGACTGGAGAACTGGTACTGATACAAGACCAAGTGGAAAAGAGCAGGGTACAAGACTACGCACAGGGTGTGATACCATTTTCACAGCGCACACATGTTTATGGGTTTGCGTGTGTGTATCTTCGCAGGAAAACACACCCACTGTCTCCATATCTTAAGTGGGGGGCATCTGCCTGTCTAGGATTAATCTCTTCTGTATCTTTTTAGTTTTATGATTTTCTAATCATTTAAGTGAGGGAACAAGTCTCCCTATCAAAAATTAATGCTTTTCTTCTTTACCTTCCTAGTTTTATGACTTTTGTAATTTGATGAAAACATTATAGACTGACACATCAAGCAAAACCATAATCTCATTTTTGGCATTTGTTATTTCTCTTTGAACCCTGTCACGGGAAGTAATACAGGCCTTTCGGGTGGCAACTTGCCAACATCACAGATCAGGATTTAATGACGTTCCTCCTTCTGAGGCCTAATGTGAACCCAATTTAGAGCAAACGAAACATATTACTCCATGAAGGAGAATGAGCACGTCTTCTCTGTTGCGCAGGCTTTGAATATGAATCTCTTTATGACATGATAAATAGAGCAAAAAGTGAGCTTAGTAAGCTAGACTTCTCCTCCGCTCAGGCTTTTCTCATTAAGTTTTAATAACATAAAGTCCCCTTAGAAAAGTTAGGTTTATACAGTGTGTTGGTGACTCGGTTTTTTCCCCTCACTAAATGTGGGGAACAAGTGAACATTCCAAATGCAGGGGTCAGCGTGTGCGGGAGACAATTTGCGGTTCATTGAGGGCCCTCACTCCTTTTCCTCTCACTCCGTCCCCTCCCACTAAACACACACACATGCACACATGTGCACGCACATAACACCCTAACCTCGTTTTGTGGACCTAACCACTCCCGTAGGTTCTGGGCCTCACCCATTCAGTCGCCTCTTGATGGCACCTTGAATCCCACAGAATGAAAAGCCCGTGATTGACCCCGAGGCGGGAACCTTCCTGGCAGGGGAGTGAGTGGTGGGGGGAGAGTGATGTTCTCAGCAAGGCCAGGCTGTTTTTCAGCCCAGGACGTGACCTGCTGGGCAACGCTAGTGTGATGTGCTTCACCTGTCTTATTCCACTCGGGCTGCTGTAACAAAAATAGCTAACTATTAGGTGACCTACAGACAACAAACATTTCTATGTCACAGTTCTGGAGACTGGGAGATCCAAGATCATGGCAATGGCAGGTCCAGTGTCTGGCAAAGACCTGCTTCCTCACAGATGGCTGTCTTTTAACTAATTTCATGGCATTGAAGGGGCTAGGGAGCTCTGTGGTCTTTGTTATAAGGGCACTAATCTCTTTGTGAGGGCCCCACCCTCATGACCTGAGCTCTACCTAACACTGGGGGTTAGGATTTCAGCATGTACATTTCTTGGGAGACACACAAATTGTCCAGAGCATCAGCAGTTGTGAAAGAGCAGAGCACTGACTGGGTCCTGGGCTGCTCACTCTTCACTCAGAACAAATGGGCTGCTGTTTAAATCCAATTGCCCCACAAGGGAGGTGTGCACCTGCCACGTCCATTTCCCTGAGTTTTCACCCTATCAGGTGAGTGTGGTCATCCCAGCTGGGCAGATGAGGAAGGTGAGGCTCAGAGCAGCTTACACCATTTGCCCAAGCAGTTTGTTCAAGTCTTTTACTGCCCAGCTCAGGCCCTTCCTCCGCGCTGGTCCTCCCTCAGCAGGAGGGCAGGACTGATGACCCTCAGCTGGGCCTGGCCAGGAAATGGCATCCCCGCCACTGGCCAGCCGAGCAGCTCCCAGCACAGCCACTGAGTGAGAGCACCGGCCTGTCCAGTGCTCTTCCCTGCCCGGACTGTTACAGAGAACTTGGTTACTGGGCATTTGCTCTTCATTGGATCATGGGAACTCCTCCACAGTCACTTCTGGTCTGTCAGGAGTTAAAAATAAACAGGATAATTTCCCCTGGAAACCTTCATCCTTCTCCCCCTCCTGGAGAGCTCTCTACCCCTCCCCTTTATTAACACTTGACATCACTAGTTTAGAATAACTTAAACGCCTTTACACAGATATACTGGCTCTCCCAGGTGTATTTTAATTTTCAAGGTTCATGCCATTAATTGTGGAGGAATAAGCTTCAGTCACTACTCAAAAATGTGTAGGATCATAAAATACCACAGACACAGTAGTATTCCCCTTTTTCTCTCCCCTCCGATTCCCTCAGCCTCCCTCTCCCTTTTCCTCCCTCTCTCCCTCTCTTTCCCTCTCTCTCTCCCTCTCTTCCTTCCACCAATGGGTGACTATACAACCCCTCCTCCCCAAATAGTTCTCATTTTCACACATTGTACCTGTGTAACTATGAGTAGCACTCACATTCACTCTCAGAAGTGTCCTGGTTTGAAGGATAAATCATATGATCTCTCGGTGCATTCAGCAAGCATTTACGGAGCATCTCATGTCCACCCACAATACACAGGACACTATGCTGGGTGGCACGAAGGCAAAGAGACAGATCTTGGCCTGCAGACAAGTCAACCAACACTGAGTATTTCACTCCTTCTTGCTCTGCTACATGCTACAATGGATTTAGACATGAAATAAGAATTGTCATGGATTTCTGGAGGCAGACTACACTGGCTTCTGAGCCAAGCACAGTTTGGAACTTTGGCCAAGTTGGCCTCAAAGAATCTCAATTTCCTTATCACTTCCGATTAAAATGGCCTCCTCATGGGGCTGGTGAGGGGAGTGAAATGGATAATGTTCATAAAGCATCTAGCGCAGGGCCTGGCACTTGGAGACTTAAAAACGCTAGATATTATCAATATTTTATTACTACTATCATTACTATTTGATTGTTTTCTTAATTATAAAAGAACCGCATGTTATTGTGAGCAAATCCAATAATACAGAAATACAGAATGAAAGTCCAACTCAGCCCTCACCCTGCTCGCTAATTCCACGGCCGGGGTGGCCAGCGTGCCCAGGTTGCAGGCACCGATAGATGTGTGAATATGTACGTGTACACCTGTGTGCATTGCAGAGTGTGTGTGGTGCGAATGTGACAGGGTGCCAAATGGGGTATTTCCTATTGTTTGGATTTGCAGCCAAGGCACCAAAGAGCTGAAGATAATAGATGACAAGCCACCCTTATTCTAAAGAGACGCATGACACAAACTCACACAGGATTTACTAAAACAGAGTGAAATGAGACCAGTGACATCACCACGAACAGCTGATGTAATGCAGCTAGAAATGAACATGCAATACAATTTTTTGGAAGGAATTTGCAGGAGTGGAGAGCACTGTCTTTGGCTTGTCTCCTTTATTTCAGGCCCGGTAAGGGGGGTCCCTACATGAATGGCCCACGCCCGTGAGAAAGGAAATAGAGGTCCTTCCCCAGGCTGAATGTCTGCTGGGATGGACATTGATTGGTAAGGGCACTGACGTCGTGTGGGGCCAGAGGGCTCTAGGGAGAACCAAGGGGTGTCTGCAGGAGAGGGAATGTATGTGCACACAGTGACGGGTGACCGCCTTCCTCCAGGAAAAGCCTGAAGACAAGGGGCTGTCCAAGATGGCAGTGCCCCACGAGGGTCTGCAGTTTGGCAAGCTGTACATGGTGGAGCAGACTGTGTGAGCTTTGCACGCAGAGTATCACTGACCTTGAATCCTGTTGAGGAGAGCCTGCCCCAAAGGGTGGTCTGATAGGGTGAAGGGACCCCAGAAGTGACGCACTGCAGGGTGAACTACTTTGGGAAGTTGTAGGAGGACAAATAACTCCCTTGCATCATTTTGAAGCTTCTACTAAGGATTCCCAAAGGACTCACAAGTATGCCTCCATGACAGAGCTGGATTTGGATGCCTGCCGTGACAGAGGTCATCGACAGGACACCCAGATTTCACAGCAGTGGTCACATAAGACATTTGGTTCTTCTTTCTTTAAAACCTCCTTTTCCATGACTTGACCCCGTTGGTCCAAGGTGGGAGAAGAGGAAGAAAGAGTGAAAGAATCGACATTTTCCCTGCCCCACTGCTGACTCCACACCACGCAGGCCTGTGCTGGGAAGAGGGGCGAAGTTTGAAGTTGGAGGCAAAACTGCAGTTCTGACCTGGACTGGCTGTGTTTTCCCTGTCTGCAGGTGATCAGACAAGAGTCTGCCTTTAGGGCGTCACACGACTGGGAACAGGGAACATGGGACAGTTCCACAGCCACTTTCTGTTGGTTGTTGAGTTCAACTCATGTAAGAAGCCACGTACACACAGACGCATGCAAATAATATGTGTGATATCATAGTATGAAACTTTTATAGCTGCCCTCCTCACTAATCAATATATAGTCTGTGAAAGCAAGGATGGAACTGCCTCGTGCTTTTAAATAGATGACCGTAGGCTATTTAATGTCTGCACAACGTTTCATGAACCTTTCCTTTACAGAAGGGACATTGGAGCGCTTCTGATTTTACACTGTTAGAAATAATGCTTCAGTATGTTTCTTTTCACCCAAGTGCCAGCATTTCTTTTTTTGCAAATATTTCTGTGCAAGTGACTTGTATAAGTGGCATGCATGTTTTAGAGTTTGATGAATATTGACAAGTTGCCCTCCAGAAAATTCGCATCAATTTATCTTCCCACTAACAGTATACAGAAGCTCCTATCTCTGCACACCTTTGTCACGAATGTATATACATTTTTTTTAATTTGAAATATTAAAAAACTCTCTTATTGTTATTTTGTGTGTCAGGTTTTTTAATGCAGTTAGGTTGGGCTTTTTCAAATAGGTTTTTAAAATTTTCTTTTAATGTAAATTGTCTGCTCACCTTGGCCACTTTTCTACTGGACAGTTTGTCTTTTTATCTTTTTATTGATCTGTGCTAGGGTTCTTTCTCTGGCTCTCTGTCTCTATCTCTGTCTCCCTCTCTCTCTCTGTCTCTATCTCTGTCATTCTGTCTTTCTGTCTGCCTGTCTCTGCATATACACTCATATGTATATATCTATATAAACGAATATGTCTATATATATATATGTGTGTGTGTATATATATGTATGTACATATATATATATTTCTCATCTATTATTTCTTCTTTACTTTGTGCTTATTTGTTTTTTACTTTGTGTCTCACCTAGGAAGGAT